>WSTV01000395.1:3843-28249 GCA_019632285.1 Tulasnella sp. 332 | reverse complement strand
CCGTTTGGTGACCACGGTCGCGGTGTTTATTGTTCGAGTGATCGGAAAGGCATGGATTCGGAACGTTGTTGGTTGATTATCAACTGATTGTCGTCGATCATCGGATGTGTCCGGAGAAGTCAGTCCGATTGTTCGCCAGTTGGCTTGGTATCCATCCTGAGGGAATTACAAACGCCATGCAGGATTCCCCCCAAGGCACTCAAGAGAGCATACGTGCGTTGGTGTGGCTGAAGGGCATCATGGCAGGGCAAGTCTAAAATTAAAGTAGGTCGGAAGAAGTAACGCCTCAATAGGAAACTTGATGTAAGCAGCTTATATAATAAATTGCTTTTCGAAGCCAAGACGGCTGTTCACGCTCCTTTGCTCGCTGGTTTTCGCTCTCTCTTCTCCTCTCCACCACCCCGTCTCAAGTCATTTCCGCCATCCTGCCCAGTCCTTGAATATCGTTCAAGTCGACCAGGCCGTCAAGGACCAGCGGGATCCGACACTTGCCACTGCTCATCGTGCGAGCCGCTCACTGAGCCCGGCGGCCGACCCTCTCAAATAAACATCACGGTGTCGAACACGACGACAGGCATGCTTCCGCCATACACAGACCACCCGCTGATGAATCCAGTTATGATATTTCCCGCGCACGGATATCAACTGGCCGTCTCCGTATTTAACCTCCTCTGCGTATCTTGCGTCACATTCGCCTTGGCCCGACGCACCGCTTTCGAGCACCTATCTACCTTTGATGGATGGTTACGTCTCAGTTGGCCAAAGCTATGCGTCATATTGGTTTTTGCTGCGAGTTGGTCTTTTATCTTCACTGGTGCGTCGTGTCCCCCAGTGGGAATCGTTCATGTCGCTGATCAAGCCTTTACTGCGGGGTTCGAAGTCGGAGTGTTGATATCCGGCGCGGGTCTCTCGCTGAACACCACCGCGTGCTCCATGGGTGTCTACTCGTGCATCACCCTCTATGCGCTCACCAAGCTGCTCATCTACTCGTTCTTCACCGAAAAGGTAAAGCCGGACAAGAACCCTTTGCACGTGACACGTGATCCCATGGTTCCCTTTTTGACCAAAGTTCTTTGGGTCCTTTTGTGCTCGCTCAGGTATGGATTGTATGGACGCCTCGGGTGGTGGGATCTTCCGGTGCAGGGCAGCCGTCAAGATGGAACAGTCGCGTCTACCGCATCTGCGCGAGCTGCCTCTCCGTATTCGGCGTCATCCTCATCTTGATGTTCCTCAACAAGATCGCCGAGATTCGGAGGACCGACGGCGTGTGTGTCATCGGGCTTCAGAAGGTCGCGTGAGTTTTGGTCTCTCAATCATCGTTGTCATTCGTTGCTACAATCGAGGCTGATAGAGCCCGACCAAATGGGAAACAGATCGTTGTCTCTGCTCTCCTACGACGTCTTCATCACCACCCTCCTCACCACCCTCTTCATCTACCCTCTCACGCGAAAGGAGATCATGTCACAACGTCTTCGTCGGATCGCATTGAGGACCATGATCTCATCCGCCGTCGCTCTCTTCACCTCGGTCGTCAACATTTCCGTCCTCACTACGATGCACGGGAAACAGCTCGGATGGATCTGTCTGACCTGCTGCGGCGCCGACGTCACCGTCAATTCCCTCTCTCTCTTCTGGGTAACAGGCGGTACCGCCGTGACTCGAAACGCCAACCAAGACGGATCGCCCCCGATCAATCAGAACAATACCGATCCGATGACTCGCCCGCTCAACGTCATCTCGACGCAGAACATGCTCGGAACCCCGATAGACCCAGGAGCATCTTTCACACAGCTACATCAACAACAACGCAAATGGTCGTTGAAGTCGGACTTCAATCCGAGCTTCAGTCCCACCACAGGTCCGCTCTCACCGGCGTCGATGTGGAACACCGACTTCGGAGCAACGTGGGATGGATGGGGGAGGAGAGGGAGTGCGCCCGCTCGGATCATCCGAGAGCAGCGCGATCTGCTGCCTCTGAAAGCCGGCACGGGCGTGAACGCGAGGATGCTTCTGTTTGGGAAGATGGAGGTCGATCGGGTGAGGGATGCGTATGAAGATTCAGACGACGAAGACTCGGATTTGGAGGAGAATACGGGCGTAGGGTACCCAGAAGCGGGAGGGATTGGGAGGGGGGAGAGCTCGTCTGGTTGTGAGAGTGGAAAAGATTGTTCGAACTCGCTGGATTTACACCAGGCTTTGACGAAGGGCAACTTTGGACCATTGGACGCGCTCACGGGACCCCCTTCACAACCACCGTTTGGAAACCCGTCGATCGCTGCATTTCAACGACGACAGGCACTCCCGATCATCGCCATCCCTCCGACGTCGTATCCACCACCACCAGCACGACGCACGTCCTTGACGCCTTTACCCCAAACCTCCAACACGCACTTCCTCCGACCTCCCCTCTCAGATCCACCCTCATCCCTCGCAACGAACAGCTTCCTCCGTGGCAAAGGTATCGTTCCCATCTCATCCGCGCAACCGACGAGTGGGTATCGCTTCCCCGAAGGACCACCCGACGCCGCTTCCAGCGGAGGCAGCCATGAGCGAAGGAACAGCTGGGCGAGCTCTCTCGCCAGCGGGAGTAGACCGCTACCCCATCCTCAGATGCCTTCGAGATACAGCTACGACATCGGCGATACCGGTCGAGGGAAGCGGAGGGGCCATGTCGGTATGGGAGTGGGGGGATCTTCTTCGACCGTTGGTTTGGGGACTAGGCTGAAGCGATTGTGGTCGTCATCGACAGCATCCCCTCCATCTTCCTCAGCCACGACGACGGTATCCACGATACATCCAGAACAAACGCTGAAGCAGCTGCCGACTTCGAACTCGAATCCGTTGCCGAGGACGAGCTCCAGCACGGCAGAGGATACTGAAGCGAGGCCGGAGTTAGATCTGAGGAGGAAGGAATCGGATGCGACAGCGGTAGAGGTTGGGTCGGTGCCGTGGCGGGGCCTCATGGCAGCTGGACCAGGCCCAGTAACGGAATCACACTACCGACAGGCCTTGGCTCGATCCTGGCAGCCTGACTTATTGCCCTCCTCAATGCGTGTGTACAACGGTGGACTCCTGAGGGCGAGCGAATCAACTGTGAGCCGAAGTTTCTCTCCTTCGCTTTCTGGAAATACCATTCCCGACTGACACTCTATCTCCCCCGTTGTCCATATTTTTAGACATCGACCGTGCAGACCGAGCTTAGCAATATCCGGTTCCGCGCTCGACCGCCGACATTGGATGGCAGGGGGTCTACGGGCCCAGAGCTCCACTCCGACATCGACACGTCTACGATACGCTCGAGGGTGTCATCCTTGCATCTAGATAGCGACGACGTCGAGCCGCCCGAACGCGTCGGCGATCCGACTGCTACCGACGTGCCCCAAGCCATATATCCCATCGTACAATCTACAACACCCCCACTCCCACCACCGCTCCGATCCCCTCTCCATTCACCTCTACCTTCACCACGACAGAGCGCTTCTAGCTCGGATCCAGATCCGCCGCCTGCGCACCAACACTCTCATTCACCGTCTGGTTGACTCGCCTTATTTTACCCCCTCATTTTATTTATTTATTTTCTACTTTCTCTCTCTCTGCCGTATATTCGCTTTTGGTCATCCATGAGAAATGAACCTTTATCTCTTTTTTTTTTGTATATCACTCCCTGCTATCCTCCATGTTTCCTCCACTGTATCGTTTTTGCTTCTTTCCTTCCTCTGCTCTGCCAGTACATACCCGTGCTCCTACCCCTCTCATCTTTTTTTTTTTACCTGAAGCATCTAGACATCATATACGACGCTTCGAATGGTGTCACTCACTGGATCAGTTATCTTCATGCTCCTGATGTACCACACTCTTTGGTCTCGGACACACCGCTGCCTGCCATTCAATGTAAAGCGTTGGGCTGTACCCTGCTAGGGCCTACTCGCTTGAGAGCACACTTGACTGCCCACAGAAGTAGCCAAAAGAATGGTAAGAGAAGTCGTCCCTGTCCATATTGACTTCCACAGAGCCAATGCCCATTCTTCTAGTCTTTTTTTTTTGTCTTTTCCTTTTTTTGCATCCCTTCGAAGAACCAATCCGACCGGTCCAACCAGAAAAAATGCCCTCGTCGTGGGCACCTAGGGATGCAGCCATATGGGGAGCCCAGTCCCATCGGTCTCAGCGACTTCCCCCACCAGCCATTACCCATTCCCGTGTTACCGTTCAGGTTCGAAAGTGAACGCTACATACTCCGAGGTTTCAAGGCCCGCTCTCGTCATTGGTCCCAGACATGGCGACGCGCAGAAACCGATCGAATCAGGCGCAAATGGGAGCTTCCAGGAAATGGTGGTCGCTCTGGGTTACGGTTTGGCATTTTTGCCAGAGGATACCATAGCCCAAGTCGTAGAGCATTGGGAAAACATTGTGCAGGTGGAAGGTGGACCTGTGGGATGAAGAGCTAAGCAAACCTCGAAGCGAAAGGATGTGGCTCTGGCCGCTTTTTCAGACGTTGATGTCGCCTTCGACATCGTCTTCACGAAGCGAGCGCTTCGTCGTCTCTTCTTCTGCCTTTTGTTCCATTATCTCTTCACTGGAAAACACGAAGAATTGGCCCGTGCAAGGGGATCATGCTGTCTCACCCCTTGATTTCACCTCAGACGAATGGTATCCAGTGCGGAATATGATCAACGACGACAAGACTCGGACCAGTTTGCTGTGCAACAATGCTGCCGAAAAACCATGACATGATGGATCCTCTGCAGACCTTGTTCACCGACGGAAGAAAAAGAGGGGCAGCGGCGTGAAGGCCGACCAAAGAGGAAAAGATGACGACACAGAAGACGACGATGCCGACGAGAAGGAGTGTGAGGCTTCAGGGCGCCGTCGAAAGAAGAGAAAGCACGACGCGGAGATGGAGGAAGTAAAGGAGTCTCTGGCTCAAGGTGACTCACCTTCCTCTTTCATCCCCAAGGTTCCCGCAAAATCCACCTCACTCTCCTCAGCCGAAGGGGACTGTATTATATCCACTCTCTACGATCTAGAAGCCTTGTATCCTGGGAAGTTTGTGCTCGAATGGAACACAACGACCGGCTTGTTTATCCGATTCATCCAACCTGACCAACAGGCGACGGTAGACCACGTGCTCCCTGCGACTCGAAGAATCGTGGTGGCTGCTGGAAAGCAGAGAGGAGCTTTATATACCGTCAAAGACCGTCTTCGGGGTCGTATGAGACTAATAGATCGTTAGAGGTCCGCCAGGCTCGAGAGAACAGATCAGGTATGTCGATTTCGCTTTCGTCGTATAGCAGCCTCGCTGATGTAATTGCACACTCCCAGCATCTCATGAGCGCGTCGCAAGTACAAGTGAAGTGCCCAAACGACAAGGCGAGCGACGGCATGGGTGTTGATGGGAAAAGCTCGGCGAAGGGTCTGTAAAAACAAGTTCAAACGCCTGCGTGTTCTGAGCGAAAACGATGCCACGGACACTGGTAGCGATGGCCTCCGTCGCCAAACCGACCAGTTAACTCGGTTACGCAAGGGCCGACGCAAGCCAGTTAGTTCGTCGGCTTTGACGCAAGGACAGCAAGGAGTCATAAGACTTCGACATCTCACGGACTGCGCAGAGTCGTCAGGCACACCTCTCCAGCAGCTACTCGCCCACAACCCCGGAAAGATTTGAAGTCCAATGTCCCCAGAAATCAGCACCGAGCCTGTGATCCTGGGTTCTAGATGGCGAGGAAATTAAAAATGCACCGCTTATTGATGGACCTCGGCTAATCTGCAATCTCGACCGTCAAACCTACTCGTTCGACCCTCTCTCCGTGAACCTCCGCCACCCGCACGATGGGGTATTCCGATCTCGGATATGGATGTGCCGCAATAACGCTTCCATTCACCGCCGGTCTATCAAGCCCCTTCCTATTCACACTACTTCGGCTCCTTATTCACTCCCCCGATGATTAGCTGTTAGTCAATGGCCATTAGCAGACCCAAGTTGATGAAAGAGGACAACGACATCACAAGCCTCGTCTCATCACATGGCATCGTAAACATCCGGATCAACCCCATGATCACCTTTCAGCTGTCCGAGGATACCGACCGAGGTATGAGAATCAATCCTTCGTCTTTGTTAATGAGGACAAGCAAAACCTGGCGAAGGAGTGGAAGGAGCAGAGCCATCCGCTGACCCTGCTGGTGCTGATCCTTCTGGTATCCCACAAATCTCACCCGACTCCATCGCCATGCCGCTCATTAATAAGACAGACCTCTTCGTCGGGCGAAAGGTCGTCAAGCGCTGGTATAAAGGAGTAAGCAACAGATATCAGCCAGCTGCTGTGATTTTTCAGCGTTGTCACTTCGGCACCCGTTTGAGCGTTCTAGACGCGGACTGTCTTGTCATGTGAACCAGAGACGATGTGGTAGCCGTTGGGAGAGCAGGCGACAGATATCACCCGGTTGCAGTGTGCCGCCAGCCGGGCGGCCTGGGCGCCCATCTCAGTGTTCCAGACCTTGACTGTCCCGTCATATGGTCCAGAGACGATGTATTCTCCATTAGAGGAGCAAGTAACGAATGTCACAGAAGAGCTATAACTCTCCAACGTAGCCACCCTGGTTCCAGTATGCGCATCCCAGGCACGGAGGGAGCTCTACTGACACCCGGAGATAACATGGCTATCGTTGGAAGAATATAAATATGCTACATTCATAGCGTATTCAAGTTTGAAGGTGATCGGACGAATACTTCCCGAAATATCAGTCAAATACTCGAGGAGGAGACGTTTTCCTTAAAATGCGAACATGAAGAAAGGCTCTTCGCTCAGCGCTGCATGCTCAGAACTAAACCCGATCCCAAGTAACGCGATTTGATTTGGCCGCGAATTGAGGGAGAAAGCGTTCAAAAACGGTGAGGGGACAACGCGAGCAAAAACTTAGGTTTTTTTCTTGGCCCAATAGAAAACGAAGAGCTGAGAGGCTCACAATTCCGTTCCTTTTCACCTGAAGAGAGTATTTCAAATCGTCTAATAACTAGGTTGGTTCGTTTGATGATTATACAATCAGTAAAGGGAATCTTCGAAAGTACCGAGCAAACCTATCCATCTGTTTCGTCTCTGAGAGACATGACATCCTCAGCTTGCTAATTAGCAGGGCTAGCCAGCATTGGGGTCAAGACAAATACCTTTTTCTGCTCTCAAGTAAATGCAAGGAAGAGGCAGGATGCGTGCAAGTGCAAAAGGTGATAAACTAGCGGCGGGAGCGGAATGGCAGCGAGACTCAGCGGTCTACGGTTACGAACGACGCTGGGATCGAGGGCGAGTGTCTCGAAGTACGCGATGCTCTCGGGCCACATGCTAGGGGCACGGGATGCATATACTTGCGGGACGTGTTCGATAAAAGACTCAAATGGTCAGCTATTTTACGAGGGGGCTGGAGAATAGAGGCAGGGGGATCGTGGCAACAAAAAGTATGAAGGAGGCGTGTTGAAATCATTTTCGACGAGGTTGCGGTTTAGCGATCGGACCAGGGACAAGACGTCTATCCTCGCGCTGACGCTGTTGCCCAAAAAGGAGGCCAATGTGGTTGGGGCGCGTACCAGCAACGAGGTGATGTCATCTAGGTGTGGGGGCTCTGGAGACAGCGACCTCCGGCTATGAGCCAAGCATTATCGAGCAGGGGTCTCCTCATCACGTCTTGGAATACAACTGAGGGGGTGCTTGAGGATATGCCACCAACAGACTCCAGGAAGGTATTGAGAGTAGCTGTGCTCGGCGAAGGAAAGGGACCGGGGAATAGGGGTGATGTGCTTTTGTCGATGAATGGAGCAGGGGGGTGTATGTAGAGATAGTAAGCGTTGTACCGCTGTGGCTGGTGGTGGTGGTGGTAAAGATTTATAATATTGATAGAGACTATAAAGAACGGCGAGTCTTGCAGGGGAAAGTCACAGGCTCGGAGCGTGACTGAGACCCCGTGCTGATATCTAATCGTTTCCATAGTGAAGCTTGTTGGAATATTTTGCCACCACCACCACTATCATTACAAGCCTCCCCAGCTTCAATCATCTTCTCATGAAGGAACCCGGAAAATTGGGAGAGAGTTGAGTCTAAACGAGCCGATCGAAAATCTACCAACAGGCCGTGCTCAATCCAGTGCAATACCTCCAGTGTTTTCCAATACGTCTCCTTCCCATTAGTGACTACAACCTAATATTCACCGCTCGGCTCGAAGCACCCAAATGTGATATTTCCACTGCCTGTATGTGATTAATGAACGACAATTTTTATTATTATTAAAAATCGCTCTGAAAGCCCACATAATCAGTTGCACCACTGGATGTGCCATCGAGGCTATTGCGATTCTCCCAGTGAGCCACCATGTAACGAAGAATTTTTAATAATGATTTTAGAGAGAGCGCTTATATCTGCTTTCAGTTAACAGGCACTTCAAGTGATACAGGCTACACCTTATGAGCCAACGTACTTCTGACTTCCGAAACGCCATAGTGAAGGCGAGCTGGCTTACCATACAGTGTCATTACGCTAGGGCCTGCATCTGTGCATAGATAAGCTGCCAGCGAACACCACTCATTGAGGTAAGCATCTCATTTTATCCTTACTTCCCCGACTGATCTTACTCGTTCCCTTCTTCATTTCCCCTCTTGTACTTTGAGCTACACTTCACTTCATCTCATTCGTATTTCTTCTACTTCCTTCCATTCATATTCATCGTCTGCTCATTTAGCCGCCTGATTTGACTTCCCGCCCAACTTCCTCACTTTTTAACACTTCACAGAGATGTGGAACACCTTCATTACCACCCTCATCTGCTTCGTCATCACCATTCACTCATTCCCTGCCTCCGCCGCTCCGATTGCATACAGTTCCCCCCCATCTCGTAATCTGTGAGTGATCACTTAAGCGCTCAGAACGAGCGCGCGGCTCACGCCTGTCTTTCCGGACTTAGAGAGAGACGGGGTCTCAGCATATTGCTTAATCAAATGGTGGATACGGTTAGGTTCGGTTTCGAACACGCTGAAGCGTCGGCGGACGTGGCAAAAAACACACAACGCATAGCGAATGCAGCGAAGAACGGCAAAGCCGTCAAAGCGGTGCCCTCCAAATCACTCGAGACCTCCCTCAGAATTCTACGCAGTAAACTTACCAAAAATCCTGGGGATGCGAGATCTGCTAAGGTTCTAGGAGATTATGCCATCGCAAAGGTGAAGGAGGGAGGAATCGCAGGCACCGATAAAGATTCGCTCGATCTCCTAAACAACAAGTTCGCATCCGGAAAACTGTCAGATGTGGATCGCAAGGTAGTACGTGAAGCGGCTATACAAGACGTCAGCAAGAGCCCTGGGGCCAATGCGCATCCAACGTCCCTCGCCATCCTTCGCTCAGAACCCGAGAATGGCGATTCTCGGAACGCTCTATATCGTCATGCCGTTGGCGATGTGTGGGAGAATGGAGTAAAAGCCGACGCTGTGTCTGCTGAGCTTGTCCGCTCGAAATCACCAAAAACTCCCCAAGAAGTGCATCTGCTGAACACGTACGATGCTCTGAAAGACGTGACGAGTCGGGGAATGAAAGCCGACCCAAAATCGATCGCTCTCCTTCGTTTGAATCCAGAACATCCCGCATCCGTCGAAGCGCTACACACCGCCGCAACGCAGGATCTGAAGGAAAACCACCTCATGGCCGTTCCCGAATCCATTGCTCTCATTCGGACGAAAGGCGACGAAGAATCCAAAAAGCTGATCGCAACGGTAGACAATGCAGCGTTGAAAGACGTGAAGACGGACCCCCTAAACGCCAAGAAGGAGTCAGTCGCCATCCTCCGTTCGAAACCCTCCGATCCGGAAACTACGGAGGCACTGGCCAACTACGCGATGAAGGACGTGGGGAATAACAAGGTGATGGCCGACCCAGCTTCCATTGCTCTACTCCGTACCCACAGTGACGACACATCCAAGGCCCTCGTCGCAGACGTAGACAAAGCGGCCTTGGAAGACGTCCAGAAAAATGGGGTCGCGGCCAAGAAACAGTCTGTCGCCATCCTTCGTTCCCAACCCTCAAAGGACCCAGCCTCGCCAACTTCAACGGCCCTCCTAGATCACGCCAAAGCAGATGTAATGACGAACACAGCAAAGGCTGATAAAGAATCCGTTGCCTTGCTCCGCTCTACACCCAATGATGACGCATCCATCAAGGCGCTGGACGCTCACGCCACGGCAGATGTGGCTGCGAACGGAATGAACGCAGACGACGAGTCCCTTGCCCTCGTTGGTGCGCGAACGGATCCCGAGTCTCAAAAACTGATCCAAGGAGCGACCACGAAAGCCATCACATCCGTGCGAGACAAGGGCCTCGTCGGGCCCAACCGGGCGACGGAGAAGGAGATCAAGCAGGTTCACAAGCAGGCCAATGAAGATCTCGCGGTCAACCAAAGTAACCAGAAGGATGTGGAAACGCCAGCCATCAGCGCGCTCAATCGATCAGCGAACGGGCAGGTGACGTCCACTCAGGTGCAACGCGATGTATACGCCAAGGGCCAGGGATGGAAGGATGAGGACGTCGGTCCAGAGGGTGCGAAGGTTCTTAAGAAGTATCTGGGGACCGAGGACAGCGGTCCATTCGCCATTAAGCGGCCCACGTTCGTACCCTCGGGAGACGATAATCCCTGGTCAGCCGGGGGCCGCCATTAGATCTGCACAATGTATTCAACATCAGGTTACTCGGGCCCGAGTGAAAGTCCCTATCCTTGATCTTTAAACTTGCCTGTGTTGTCACAATCCTTCATGTGATATCCATGTTAGATCACTATACCAAGGAGGAGAACACCCTCTCTAGCTCCGTCCGCATGGCCATCCGGTACATGAATCTTCATGGTTTCCGTACTTCGTTGAAATAGAGATTAGACACCGTGGTCGGACAGAGAGTCGAACCTGATCAGACTAAATTCGATGCATGCGCTAGGGCTGTGGACGTCGAGGAGCCTTCAGAGTGGCCAAAAACGTTTCGGCATACCATTTCATGAAATCTCAGTTGTTAGGTTGACTGGATCTGGTGATTGTATCAGGCGGTAAAGATCGATGATATCGTGCACTTTACCACGCTAACGAGCCCTCTATGGAGCATAAAATCCTTGGGATCTTGGTGGTCATCGGCTTGATTTGACAATCATTGATGGATGTACAAATACACCAAAATGTTCGATTAAACCAACCAATTTCAGGCACACAAGGAAAGACCTGGATCTCGATAATGCTGGTATGTTAGCATGTACAAAGATTGATAACTAAAGACAATGCCTTTCAAGGTTGGAACCACCCATAACTAGACCATTATCATTTATCGTTCACCTCAATTATGCAGTCATCGCTTCACAGCTCTTGTTCCACTCATCGCTACTTCTGGTTTTGCTCGGGCAGAGGGTACCGGGACATAGGGTACTAGGGATGGCTGAACAGGTGAAGCTCATAGCTTCACTGAATTCTCTCCATCGGTCTTGGTGCCATGCTGCCATTGTTGAGGGGCCGGCAGCTCGTACGGCGAAATTTCGAAACCATTGAGACCACAAGGCTGCGTCCCCACCTGGATTGCGTCCAACTTCTCCCTTCCACCAGCGCCGTCGTCGTAACAGTACTGCGCTTGTAAGGCTCGTAGCGCCGCGAGTTGACTCCGACGTCGACGCCGCTGGGCGATGATCATGGCCAACCCGCATATGAGAGCGAGGCAGCTAACCCCTCCGATGACGGCCGCCACGATAGTAATTGTTGACACGATACTTATTGCGGCGTGGGCAGGTTCTGTCAGTTGCGTGGGAAAGGTTGGGTAGGAGGTGAAATCGGGGTCAGCTGCGGTGATGTCGGGGTCATCTGCGGTGATGTCGAGGTCGCTCCATGCTGATGCAGTTGTTGCAGGAGTTGTTGTGGCTAGAGTAGTAGTGGAAACTCCCGTCGCGACTTGATTTCCCCCCCCCCAGAAGATGAGTGGATGAAATAAGCTTCATGGGCGATTTCATCTGCTGGGTCTGAACCCCGACTTTTCACTCACCAGGTAAGACCGACGACTTCGCCAAAGAGATGAAGGCAACAACTCCGAACCAATAGAGGCGGAGCATCTCAAGCTCGTGGCCCAGAAAAGAGTAGTATCGATTACCGAACTGTGGAGATAGTAACGAAACTCGAAGAGCGAAGTTTTGAACGGGAGGCAAATTCGCGATGGAGAAGCCAAATCGCATCAAGCTTGAGGCATATAAGTGGCACATGTGTCTTGGGTGGGGGGGGGCGTCACCTTGGGGGGATTCCGTCACGAGCGACCAGTTCCTCCCGATAACCAGATCCTGCAGTGATCTCCCTTGATATCCACGTGAGAACGTTAGGTGAACCATCAAAGCATGAGCTCCACGCCGCGTGGCTGTATGCAAAGTCTCCCAATCGTGCTTGTGGTCCCCCGAAAGCATATGCTTTTTTAGTCGAGTCCCGCGTGCATCTTTTCATTCTATGAACCCGTCATCTGCGAAGTCTCTGCCTGTGAATGAAATCAGTGTCAGCTATGCGTTACCGAGCCTGAGAGACGGTTGCAAAGGGAGGTCGGGACCATGACGACGATCCGAGAGGAATAAGTGTTTAAGCGGTGTGAGGAGGACGATGAGGACCTTTGGACATTCGGTGAAGTAGAGGGACAGGACAGGGAAAGATCTGTTTGAATTTTTTAATTTTGAATTTTTAATTTTTAATTTTTTTGCGTTTTCTTTTTTGGATCATTGAGAGTACGTGGTCTATACCTCAGCGTTAAACGGGGGAGGGGGCAAAGTCCTTTTCGTCGTGTATACCCTATACCCCAAGAGAATCACACTTTGTCCCATCTTGTCCTTGATCAGGGTCAATCTCTTGCCTGCTTGATGGACTGGGAACTGGGGAGGGTGGTAGTTTAGAACGTAGACTGTCAACCCACCCTGGTCTTTCTTTTGCTAGTTTACCTATTGACATCCAAGATTGACCCTTGACCGTATCTATACTGATATACAGCGAATTTTTTTTTGCGTGTTCGAACTCGACATACAATGTCCCTAAATTCCCTAGGTTTGGCTTGGTACGACATCAAAGCAACCAAACCTCCCTAAGTTGCCTCGAAAATGTTAGGCGTCCTCCAGCATGCCTTTACAGAGACCCGTTTACGCTCCCAATTATCATCGCTTTGAAGTGTGCACGCTTACATCATTATGCAGTATAGCTCATCCGACGAGAACCGTCTCATTAGCACACCAGGCACTAAGGTAATCTATCGAGCAAAAAAAGAATGTCGGATTCGCACTCAAGAGGGAACAAAAAGGCCGCCCGTATGCTAAATGAACAAATCCTGTTCATGGGCTAGCGCATTGAACAAGGACTGGATGGACGGCGGGGGGACGAAGAGCAAATAAAAGAGGGGTATCTAAGACGGTAGTGCAGGGTCGCAGGGAAGGGGTAGATGTTCCCACTCTAGCTGACCCACGAATAGTAAAAGTCGCTGGGGGTGCCGTCGGAGTTCATGAGACTGTTCGAAATGTCGATGTTGGTCGTCGTGGCGGTCTCTGTTCGCCAAGTATATCCAAGAGTGATCAGAAAAAGGTTGCAAAGAGACGGTGCGCGAAAGGTAGCAGACTCACGGTACCAAGCCCAATGCGTGATCTTCGGTTGGCTGTTGATGTAGGCCTTGACATCCTGCATCATCGAGTTGGCCATGTCATCCGTGCAATATTCGTTGTTGCCGGAATAATCCATGCATCCGATCTCGGTGATCCAGAGCTCCGCGTCTGGCCACGCGGCCTGGAAAGATTTGATGACGCTGATGGCGTTGGCCGAAGAGACGGTGTAAATGTGGAAAGGGATGAAGTCCCACTGCACACAAGAAGCACAGGAGCGTAAGAGAAATCTTCTTCTGTGGGGAGTCTAGCGGAGAGAGGGATCCGGAGCTTACAGGACAGTCGTTGCCGCACGCAGTCATCCATTCTTGCAACCACTTCACTCCGGTGGCGGTGGCCGGCGTTCCCCTCTTACCACAATTCGCGGGCACGAAATTCGTTTGATACGCTGACGCGGCATCTTGAGGTGACATGTTCGACTGTCCTCCGATATCAGGCCTGCACAAGGAACCAAAGGACATCGACGTATCAGTATTCAAGTCCCAAGTGATGGGAAGGTTCAAGTACAAGGCGAACGCACTCGTTGAAGGCCAAGCAGTGGTCAAAGTACTTTCCAACGGTGGCAGCCTTCCACTCACTGACCCTGTTACCGTCATTTCCCCATAGCATGGGTACGTTTTCGATACCCGATTCCGTGGAGCAATAGCCGGAGCCCCAGTTGTAGCACCAGCACGATTTGGTAAACTGCCCTTGGGTGTTAAGAGAATTGTCGGTCCAAGTGAGACCTGCCTTGGTGCTGCCGCATGAGCCACCACCACCGCTGGAGGTTGTGGATGTAGCAGGCTGAGTGGCAGAGGTGGTGGTGGTAACTACAACGGCCTTGCTGGTCGTGGTTGGGACACTCTGGTCCGCCTCAGCCGACCCAGTCGAGGTAGCCACAGCTGTCGTACGCCTGGAACAGCCAAAGTTCAAAGGCTCCCGGTCAGCCCTCCGTCGATTAATTTTAATTTGAACCAAAGAGTACTAGTGAAAGAAAAGGGAAGGGGGAGGAAAAATTACATACTTGGCGGCGCAGTGCGAGGATTTGGCGTCTGAGCGTCTAGCGTGACGGCCTCGAGTGGCGAGATTGTTAGACTTGTCACGACGAGCGTGTTCGGCGTGTCTGGCCTTGAGAGCACCCGAGGAGGAGCCGCTCGGGGATCCAGCCACCGAGGCGATGAGAGAACCAAGAGCGATAGTCGAGATGATGCGAGAGAATACGGCCATTTGATATAGTGATTTAAGTGGAATATCTAACGGAAAGGACAGTGGGGGGTATAAGAGAGACGCAGAGCGAGAGTGGATTGTAAGGAGCGTAGGTGGGTCCTGCAGAAGGGATTTTATAGGTTCGAATCTCAACTGCGGGGTTGTCCAACATAGAACTCATAAAAAAGGAACTTTTCACACACCCTACGACTGTGCCTTCTCAACTCCCTAGACCTCATTTGGCTATGGTTACCATGGGTACATCATGCTACAAGTCTTCCGCGTTCTTTCTTTTACACATTTGTCGTCGAAGAGGGTGTGGAGTACATCGGGCGCGACATCCCTCCATGAAAGAGTCTGTCGCACTTTTACTGTCCATATTAGACTAGCCTCTGATGGACAGTCTCGCACACGAAATCCACCTGATGCGACCCAAGTGCCTTGCCGGTAACCGAACCTGACTATGCCGTGCCTTTCAGTTGCCCAAGGGATCTACGAAGCTCACAACTCATGTGGCTTGTGCGCCACCGGCGTTCCTTAAATTGGCCATAGTAGCAACCAGAAAACGGGCCGCACTCGTTACGTATACGCGCCGTAACTCTTGATGTACTATACTTGGGACGTGTAAAAGCTGTTGCAAGGGCAACTAGGTCATCTCTTGTTGCTACGCTCTCGGTCGCACGGCTGACGGAGAACCTGGCTACTCGTCCCTCTCTTGGCAAAAATAAAGTAAATTCAGCCCTCGGACCACCACCATTGATGTCGGGTTGAAATTTGCGATGTGGTCCTTTGATTCTGCCAATGCTAGGAGTGGCTTTGGCTAGATACCACCGGACATCCAACTCAGCTGGTGGACAGATAGATCACGTCGTACGCTGGCAACGCACCGCCCAACACCTTTCTTCCATCAATTCGCCGGCGGCCATAGGAAGCCCCCGAGGTCCAATATCCCCCAGTTGCTTCCACTGTACACAGCCGCCCGTCCCTTTGGCAGATCTGGCATCGTGGGAAGGCCAGTTGCAATAAGCTGAGATGCGACCTTCGCCTTTGTACCAATGGATGACGACACCGTCATGAGCTCCCTCTCCAATCTGATCATATTTTGACTTCGGGAGGAGCATCGACAGGATAGTCCTTAACTTCTGGTCGTGTCGGGTTGGTATCAATTGAATTGCTGCTTCCCTTGGAGGCTCGACATGGCCATAAAGCTTGGCATGCAATCTTCGGCAATTCAGGTGCGTGATAGCTAAACTTTCCTTCTCATGGGGTGACTAATACACATGCAGGCTGCTCCCTCCAGCTCAATTCCCTCATGAGTGTGTTGTTGACTAGAATCGATCCTTATCCCCCCGCTCTTGGTCGGACACCCGAGGTCATCATAACGTCATTACTGCTCTGCTCCGGCATCCCCTCCCCCACCCGCCTCTACTCTCTACTTCTTCAGGTATCAGTAGGTATGTAATTCCCTCTATGTAATACTCAGTCGAAAAACGACGTGCCCCTTCCCAAGATCCCTTCCCCTCTCCCAACCCCCGCATAACACGTAGTCGCTCTTGAATGCACGTAGTGGGACATCGCTAAAATGTCATTATCCTGTCTGAAAATCAGGGCGGGTATGCCGTTGCCACTCGTGTAGGGGCAGTACATTGCCGCGCCATTTTCCATACACCGGGCGGACTAGGTACCAAGTTTCCACGAACAGGTTATAATATGTGTTTCATGCTTCATACTAGACGGAGAGCGAGTCGCAAATATCTGATCATGATCGATTCGAAACGAGCTGCAGATTTGGTGCGACTGTGCTGATTGGAGCGGCAATCTTGACGGCCACCTCGATTTTGTCACATCACTCGCGGGTTCGTGTACAGACCTCGGATTACTCCTCTACACCCGAGTCTCTCCATATTTGTTTTGCTCTTTCGTTGTGGGTTATAAATTACTAGATTTGATATTGGGTACAGGTTCTTTGCGGGCTGCTGGGGCAAGTTGGCACCCGCTTCCGCAGTTCAGCTGGCTGAAACACAAGTTATTGTGTGACGCACCACCCCGCGTCTCCATGAACGTAAGTTGCTGGCATATAATCTCCCCCAATTTGCTGGCTCATTCTTTTCCTATCCCGTTCCTCGTCACCCCGGCTCAAATAACGGTGCAATACGAAAATATGGTCTTCTCTCGCATCTCATCTTGCGTCATAATTGGATATGCCCTCGTCATCGCCTCGGTTAGCTGCTTACCAAACTGGCCCTCCTCAGATATCAAGTTGCGACACGTCGAACACGTTCGGCACAACTTCTCTGCCCCCACCAGAGATCATCACCTCAACAAGCGAACTCACAAAGGAAAACATTGTGCATCACAGTAAGCAACCCTGGGTTCAAGTTGGAACAAAAGTGATTTGCTGTAGAAATAACTGACCAGAAATCCTTTCTTTTCTTCTTCTTCGAACGTCACAGAACTTCGGCTGCGGAGGCTGTCGCCACTGCTTTAGGCGACGCGGTGAAACTGAGCGCCGTCCAGCCGACTGTGTCCAATGCCACAACCTCCAACCCCATAGGTGACAAGTGCAGCGATACAGTGAAGGCGGGTCTTTCCTGGACCGATAACAGTCTCACGACACAGGATCAATTCCTTTCCGGAGCGTGCTGGTGCTACAACTGGGGTCCTGGCTGGTGCTCAAAGGCTCAAAACATCGATAACGTGCCCATGCTCTGGGGTACGCAGTCCTCCAAGATCAGTGCTTGGAAATCAGCCACGAATGGCAAGTCCTATGACAATATCCTAGCGTTCAACGAGTATGTTGTGTTTTCCCTTTTGATCATTCCATCACCAGTCTGTATCTAATTCTCTAGGGTGACTACGTCCACTTTTCTTCTTCTTCTCTGTCTCCCGTAGACCCAATATCGATTCGCAATCAAACATCTCCTCTACTGACGCCGCAGCCGCGTATAAAAAGTACTTCGAGCCTGTCAACGCTGGTGCAAAGGGTTCACCCGCGGTCACCAGCGGCTCCTCTGGAGTGAACTGGCTGCAGGATTTCCTCACGGCATGCTCTGGCTGCCAGGTCAGCTCGTCCCTCTCTACTTGAATCCCTCACTATCACAAAAAGAGAGATATCTCAACGCTCTTTCGACTCTTCACAGGTCGACTTCCTAGTCATCCACGTATACTGTGTCACCTCTACCGACGCCATCAATTTCATCCAACAATTCTTGACCACGTTCCCGACGTATGACTTTTGGATCACCGAGATTGGATGTCAAGATTTCTCGGGAAAGGGCGAAACGTGCTCGCAGGAGATGGCGAACGCGATGTTGAGTGGTGTCAAGACGTTCGTCATGGGCGAGAAGCGGATCAAGCGATGGGCTTGGTACGGTACGTGATAAGATTTCACTTTGATCACGCGCTCGCCATACAATGGAGTCCTGATGCGTCTTGTGAACAGAGCCGTCAGAGGAGATCAACATCGATCCATCGAACCGTCTGATGGACACCAATGGCGATATCACTCCCTTTGGCAAGTTATTCCTCGCCTCTTAAGGCTGAGCGCCTTAGAGGATCGAGCCTCGGAATGGTCACCCTCCTTCTCTACTTCCCCCCACGGTGCTAGCTACCAGTCTCACCTCTCGTCAGCCAGAAGTTGTATATTTACCCGCTCACCAACCAAAAAAATTCGTAGAAATCCAATATCTTCTTTTGCTTGATATATGATGAGTCTTACTGCGAGACTCATGGTGGGTATTGATGTGTTAAGTGGGGCAGATAACACGATTGGTGATCGTAAAAAATATGACATGGAAATTCATTTTCCCAGCCGCTGCAACCTTCATTAGTGTCACGTCCGCCATAGCTCTCGAATAATCCAACCACCCTGCAGCCCCTCGCCTTCCTTCAACCCTTCAGAGTCATGGATCACAACGTCCTTTCCATCTTCTGATCCATCCGTTTTACCAAACGACCAGATGCCATTATCTCCTTCATCGTCCGCTCTCCATGCCCAACCTATCCCAACACCAATCCTCCTCTTCCCAATCATCCCGATAAAGGCTTTCCCATCACCCCTTTCCAAAAATACTACAAGGGTTCTTTCGGATACTTCGTAGTCCCTCCAGACCTCGGCATATTCCTCGATGACGCCAGTCGCTGGATTCAGCATTCGACCGCGCTCGAGGGTGAGACTTGACGGGTCGTCTAGGTGTGGAGAGTTCACGCCAGAGTCTGATGCGACCGGATGGCCTCGTGTATGGGCTTCAGCGGCCACCCTTGAGCTGATGAGATGACTCCACGTGCATAGCGTCTCACCTATGGACGTGTGCACAAGTTTTCTATGACGCGATCAGTTTCGGTGACCTGGCTCTTGATTGCAACCGTTTCCGATCCTACCTTCGTGATCTCCAGGTTGACTGGTTCTCGTACCTGCGAATGCCCAATCAATGGCCTTGGTACCTCTTCTCACTCTTAGATCAACAAAATAGCTGTGGCCTGTCAGAACAAGCACGTCGGTCTCTGCCGCTTTGGGATCAGGCTCACAGCCCCTCCATGAGATACTGACAAGGGATGAGATGGACATGTCGTTACGGCAGTGTACTGCAGGTTGATTGTGTGGAGCAACACCTTCAACAGCGGCGTGTAGCGTGATCTCTGAGAAAATGCCGTATATTGCATGGTATCGTCTGGAGATCATATCTGTGAACGAACACGGTTGCTGTGCGCTACATAGAGACGACGCTAGGCAGCCAATTTAACACAGGAAGAACGGGGGAAATGAATCAAGAGCGAATGAGATGTGCTCGTGGCTTCCTCAACGAATCGGCGATGTGAAGGAATGTTTCGGCCAGTCGGATCTGATATCGCTCAAGTGGGTCAGAAACTCAGTTTAATTGGACTTCGATAGGTTTGAATACCGCACCGTATCCATAGCATCTGTGTACTCGCAAGGAACCATGGATTCTCGCACGTCCGCCGGAGCTTCACGAGCGACCTGATCTGCAATGGTGACCATACGCCTCAGGGACTGCGATTGCCTTTCAACGCCGAAAGAAACTGCATGGAACGATAGAGGTTTCCTTGGAGATTGGACATCAGCGTTTTGCATACCTCGTGCGTTGCGAAAATTGGATTCACCGCTGGTCTGAGGCGCTCTGACATAGTGACCGCATGACTTCATCTGATACCCCACATTCACCGTCGGAGAGGAAGATTACAACGGGATGCCTATACACCACAGGTCAATTGATCAACACCAAGGGACCTAGATGTCCAAAAGGCTCGCCTATCCTCTGACCAATGCGTCTCCATGGCCGACTGGGCGCGGGATAGAGCACTGTCGAAGTCGGTCCCACCTGCAGGGGTAATTTCCACAATCTCATGCAACAGCCCATCGGGTGTGCCAACAATATTGTTGGCGATTTCAAGCTGTAATAGAAAATCTATAATCAGAACTTTGCGGGATGCAACCTTCTGTTTTTCGTCAACCTGTGATGAGTGGTTGAAGAGGATGACTGAGTAGGAGTCGCGCCGCGAGCCCCCAGTCCCAGGGTCTCTTGACAACCAAAAACCGTATACCGCAGAGAGTACAGCACCAAACCGATTGGGATTATATCGGGAGATCTCAGCAGAACTGGGCGTATTGGGTACCGGTTGGCGATCGCAACTGTTCATGGAGGATGATCTTGAGGAAGAACATCGATTCAGCTAGGCTGGAAAACATTATTTTCGCGTATCATTACCTATCCAAGACGAAGATGACGTGAAATGCAGGTTTTAAGGCAGTCGGGTCTGGACAGGGAAATACATGGCCATCTCCAGAAACATGAGCTGCGGCGCTGGTTGTCCAACCTGCTGGCTGAGGTGGGTGAAAGATGGGTAATGTGCAAAAGGTTGGGCGCGATGGTCCTTCTTCGGACTCATCATGCTCGGTACCTAACCAAGGTTCGTCGATTAGCAGGATAGATTGCGACGATCAGCTGATATTCGCCCGTAAGTACCTGCACATTGGGCATCACATTTGGCAAACTCTGTTTGACGCTCTTGTGAGTACGGGTCTAAGGTTCAAAGTTAGTGATGTAAGGTATATTACTTTGGTCCCATTCATACCTCTAAAGCCTGGGGGAAAGGATTGGCGAGTCATCTTTAGTTAGTCCCCGATGAGCTCGTGGCGCTTTGACGATATGCACATACCAGTTCTAGCCCAGAATGCTTTGTGTGACATCCAATCCTTCGGACGATTAGGGTGTGGGAGTATTGCCGCAACAATATGCTCAGACCCCGGATCCTGACAGGGTCCTTGCTGGTTGCGGCAGTAGTCGATATGTGCGTGCCGGCCGATATTAGAACATACAGAAGAACAAAGCTGTGGTGCACCACCATCTGTCGCGGCAAATTTACGACCTTGTACCTCGATAGAGACGTCTGAAAAGAGGTCTGAGCCACCCTCTATGGCCCATGCCGTGTTCTCCATGGATCCGTGAGCGGTTTCATGCTCGCTTTGAGGATGGCCTGCGAGTGGGAAACATTCAAACAATAAAATTCAAGAAAGCAAACACTGAGAACACCGACCTAGACCGAGTTGACAAATATAGCCACAGTTTAGACAGGCACTCTCGCAGTAGTGGAATTGATTATCCACGTTATGAACATGCGGTCCGTTGTGTTGACGTTCACGGGGAGCAATTATGATGGCACAGGGCAGTCTCTTCGCGACTTGGGTATACTATTGATAGCGTTAATACGGGCCATAAATATGCGCGAAACGGTTTTACCTTGGTGTACTCGAACCTTCCGTGGCGTCCAACAAAGGTCGCTTCAACTGAGTTTGGAGTCGTATTGACCTCACATATCCCTTGCGATTCACATTCATGCTTGCATCGATGCTCTTGACTAGAACTGAGATCAGGATTGTGTACAGGGGACGGGGGATCAATTTTCACGTACCCGCAGAGATGGATAGCCGGGACTGTCAAGTCGAGGCCGTGGAAGTGGTCTCCCATGGTACAAAACCTTTGGCAGAGCTCGCAGCGCATTGGACAAGAGCGACGCTCGTCGCAGCTATGCCTATCGTGATTTTCGTCGCTTTGTAGAAAACAGTGAGTAAGTTGATAGGAGACTCCAGTCGGAGTCAATCGAGAAACGTACTGCGGGAGCGAACAGAAGCTTTTACAATTGTAGAATTCTCCCGTTTGAGATGTCATGATGGACCGCAGGTCACAAGGCTGATGAAGGGGTTATTCGGGTTTGTGTACCACCACATGTTAGGCACCTACCTTTCCACATTGGTGTGTTTTCACGGCACAAAGATGTTCGCTATCTGGATGGTTAAGCGTCTTGGCGCACCGGACTTGACATCTTTGCCGATGACGGAGTGCACAGGGCTGGCCACATAAGTGCTCCATTCCCCGACATCTTAACCCCTGTGGGCGTTAGAAAGCATGTGAGGGGCGAATAAAGATCACTCACAGATGATGTCCACCGTGTCCAGCTCTTCACGAATGGATATGATAAGTACAGGGTATAGGCAGCTGAATTGTTTACGCCAATCACTCACAGTAGTCCGCAGCCATCTTGCTCCTCGTCTAGCTCTTTGTGTTCGTTCAAGAAGTCACACTTCTCCACGCAAATGTGCGAAGTGCGGCAATTGTGCGCTGTAGAATTGTGCGATTTTGAGAGCATACATGGCAGCCGACATGAGGAGCACCCGATGAGGCAGAACTGTGAGTTGGCCTTCATGTTTTCCGACAGCTCCTCGTATTCGCGTCGAAGCCCACGTATGTCTGGACTCTCGCTCGAAAACCGCGAAATGTTTGAATCAAGCCAAGCCTCGACACGCCGGAGGCGACAGGCAAGACGGGTGGCGATCTCCTGGGTCAGCTGTTCCACATCACCTCGCGCGGGTTCACCACCAGAGAGGTTCCCGAGACGTTCTAGAACAGTGTCTTGTTCCGTAGGAGATTTGCCGATGTAGAATCGTTCCCCTGAGTCTTTCCCTTGTATCAGTTCTTGGTCATCGATGTTCTAAAGGCCATTCCAAGAGTCAGAATGAAAACTAACGGGAATTGATGCTGAACCTACCCTCAGTTCTTCCACTACAGGTTCTAATTCAGCCAGTCCAGTCGTCAAGGCGGTATGAAGGCAGGCTCTCAGAGCACCAACTCGATGCTTCACAAGAGTCTCTGTAATCTGTGGATGTCGGTGTAAGAAAATACACAAACAGTGAAAGCAACGTACGGTCCATAGACCCCCAGTCTTGAGCCTGGACATGATCAGTGAGCGTATATTAGAAGCACTAAAGATTCGACCTACCTTGAGCTTCGCCATCAGTGTCTTCAGTGTCATCAAAAACTCGCCCGCACTCTCATGGGTAGTTGGCTGGGCGTACAGGACCTTCCTAAGGTCAGAAAACATCGTGTAGAATTGGCGTGACCCGATGACGCTCCATGCAACCACGTTTACAGCACCATTATGCAGCTTTGTGATGAAGTTTTTTGACTGCTCTCGGTTGACGATCTGACTGAGCTTCGATTCGAATCTAAGATCGAAACTTCAGCCGCTGGATAGACGTATGTGGCGATGAGCCACTAACTCTAGAGCGATTTCCTGCTTGTCACCCTCCACAACATCCTGATTAAATACAGAAAACTGAATCATTATCTGAGCTAATAGACCGATGGCGCTCCGCTGCCTCACCTTGATCACAACCGCTAATAAACCTTTGAATAGCTTGGGATTCATTGCGGGGTGGAAAATCTCAGTCGAGGCTTGGAAGCTCTAATGAAGGAGTGTCGTAGATATGAAATCCCAGGCCATAAATACCATGCATTTACTTACTGTAAACATGTTTGTCACATCCCGATTTAAGGCATAGTTATTCCGGAAAATGACCAGGTTAGACAGTGCCGTATTGAAGAGAACGAGAAGCATGTCCTCTTGTGCAGTACGTTCAATGGAGTGTACGCCTATAAAATTGGGTAAGCCAAGTGTTGGGGGACCAGGTCCAGTGGGTGTCCAACCTTCGAAATCGAGAGCCACCACTAGAAGATCCTTGGTCGGGCATACCGAAAGCCATACTCCCTGGATATTGCTTTGTCAATAGATATCGTGTATATATAATCGAAAAACTCACTTCTGTTGTCCGAACAGCGGATCCAGCAAAAGAGGAGTCGATAAGGTGGTTCAAACTATAGGATTTGCCTATTTCACTAGGTGTTAGAAGAAACAGGATTGAGAGAAGCGGGTCAGGACTCACCAACACTTTGTTCACCTGAGATGCGAGAAGTTGTCATCGGATGTAAGTGGATGAAAAGAAATATATTATGAGGCCTCCCAACAACGTACCCATAGACGATATGACTTTTACTGGCTTTGTGGTTAGATAGGTGCTGAAAATCGACTCATACCACCCAAGACTGAGGCTGTCAATAATTTGTGGTACTTCCGCGCCCAGAAGTTGTTGTTCAAAGCCAGGGTCCAACACACCATCTTTCAGCGGCATGAAGCGGTTTTCTCGGGCGATAGCAATGTGTATCGGAATGAGGCATAACAGCTCTACAATCCATTCGCCCAC
>WSTV01000394.1:9498-28331 GCA_019632285.1 Tulasnella sp. 332 | reverse complement strand
CTTTCGATCCAAAGCACTCGTATGCCTTCTCCTCGAGGTTGATGACTTTCCAGGTTATGAGACCACTGAAGATACTTTACTTTGATGGTAGCAGGTGTGGGCTCCTTTGATCTTCCGCTTTTGTCCCTGATTCGCTCACCGTTGGCTCCTTCGCTTTTGACTAGCGCTGAAAAAAAATCATGGGGTCCGATTAACACGCAAGAGATACTGTTGCACGGAGAGCTCCGCGAAAGCGAAAAAGAGTGGAGCGTCCCCGCCGAGCTCACCAAGATCGTGGAACTATGCGACTGGGGGGAGAAATTCGGACTTGATGGATATCTTTGGTGAGTTGTATTTGATTTCCTTTCCGTATCCCTCAATCAGACGGTGACGCCAGTATTTTCCGCAATTTGTACTCTAGAACGAGATACCATTTGTACGCGTCTAACCTCATGCTTCACAATCTAACCACTCTGACAAACACCTTTGCGGCGAAACTGAATAGTGAAATAATGCTCTGCAATTCTGCCCACGGAATAGAACTCGTCTCTACACTGGATCTTCTTCCCACCTACCGGCTCCGTGTTATGCCCGAGGAAGATGACCCAGACGCACGGGATGCTTCACAACATCCTATCCCTTTCGATTGGGTAGGCTACCTACGTCCAGGAAGCCCTGAATCCGTTGAGGTCATCCGATCCGGAAACTGGCGCAGCTCCCGCATCTCGATCCCGGTCTAGCTCGACTATGCGAGGCTCATCACCCTCTTTGACCCAAAGTATACCAGTTTAATAGAAGCTCGTCGACAGCAGACGAAGTCGTAGTATCGAGCTGGGAATATCTCGCGTGAGGATGCGAGAGTCCTTCAAGCGGATGTTCGAGCTGTGATCTCACCGTGGGGTGATGACGAGCTGATGGGCGCGAGTACGCCGAAGACGGGGGTGAACTGGGCAGCGATCATGGAGACTCTCGTGGACAGATACGCGGGAAGGTTCGAGCACCTCTCGGAGCTCTTGAAAGACGTCATTCGTGCGTCCAGGAGCAACAACACGGCCAGCACGAGGGTGGTAGTCGAGGGTGTATGACGGATGCGATGGCACGTCTTGACCATGCTCACTCCTTACATGTCTGTTACAACACTACCGAACCGACAGCAAGGCCATGGCGCAACATGGCTCGCGCGGACGGTTGAATTGTGTTCGGGGACCTCAACATCGCGAGTTCGCTCTTTGGGATTGAGCCGCTCGGAGATGCTCATTGCGGACGCCGTTGAAGCTGTCACATCTGAGATTTGTCGAACGTTGGGCGTCATCTGGCTAGACGCGTTCGATGTTGAGAGCAAGGCCGAATCGCAGCAGTTGATGCTTGTGAAGGCGTGGCTGCAAGAGTTGATGCGTCTGAAGGAGTGGTTGGGGTGGGATCTGTGGTCCGATTCGACCAAATGCAACCCGGTGTGCGATCCTTGTGTGCGTCCTTAAGTTGGGAGACAATCTTTCTTGTGATGGCAAGGATTTATATGAGCGTCGGCTAATTACTCTTCGCCTCTTTTAGGAGCGATGTACCCTTCCGCAATGGCCGTTCGATGCTGGCTGGAATGGCAAAGGTGGTCAGGGCTTTGGTATGCCATATTGTGTTTCATGATGGTGAGGTTAGTGTGGAAGCTAAGAAACCCATTCGCCTATATAGTGAGCAGACCTTGACCACCGACTCACGTAATCTATGGTTCGTGGTTCAAAGAAGAAATTGCTACAAAGAGCTGGGCTCCATAATGCTTGACTCTGTCGGCCATAATAGTAGGGTAGCATATCTTTTTACGATTTAGAAATACACTTAGATTGTACAGAAGTATTGTGGTACAGTGAATAACAACTCAGTGACACAGGTGATTGATTGTGCCCGGTTTTTGTGTTTTTGAAGTTGGCCTTCCGCAATATCAAGCGGTAGTGGTTATGCCTTTTTGAGCTTGCTCAGCCTTCCGAAACGCGATTGCATCTTCTCGCCTGAGCTCTGGGACTTGTGTCCTCCAGCTGTGATCGATGTGGCCCGCCTGCATTTCCACCGAGTCGGAGCCGCGTAGTTGGGTTAGGCCTATGGAAGAGAGGGCCCTGTGTGATTAATAGAGACTGCTTGAAACGTCTATTTCAAGTAATCATATACCTGCAGCTGCCATGATAATGCCAACAGTGAGCCCTTGCGCCCAGATACGCGCTTGTACAACCTGAGGTATCAAAATAGCGTTGAACTAAAGTCACGACATGAGAAAGGCTAGAATCCCGCTCACCTTCTGCGCCGTCGTTTGAAGGCTAGAAAGAAGGAATGAGATTGCATGAGCCATCGTCTAAACATTCACGTTGACGCTAACGCACGGGTCTCGCATGATCACACCAAATGCAGCTAAACGCCAAAACAGTGTTCAGATATTTTCTCGTCATTCGGTTTCTCCCCATAAAGCATGAAGATCACTCACTGGCCAGGCTTCCAGCCCAAGATGCGCCCACAATCCCCCATTTGTGGCTCTCAATCCAATCCAACGTTGAAGACTTGGTGCCACGACTCATCCTCAATTCATGAGCCCTCTCCTCATTCAGGTAAGGGTCAACATAGCCAGCGCGCTTCTTCCATTGCTCGCGCTCAAACCACGTAGATTGGCGCTCGGCTTCGATCACGCTCCAGGGCACTTTAAAGACCCAACCAAGATTCAAAATCTACAAGTGATAGCTAGGTAATTACTATTGCGAAAGCTCACCTGCCACCATTACGATAGAAAGTGCTTTGAGATTCGGCGGCAATGCGCGGTAATAGTGCCATCGCTGATTGAGGATGTAGGCTCCGGGCAGACTGACGCCCAAGCCGTAAGCCGCACCTTTCGCACCCCCTTTCAGTACAACGTCGTTGTGCCTTCAATGCAAACGACGTCAGAGAAGAGTCTAGATCCAGTCTTGATTCTTTTTCTTTAGCACACTCTTTAAGTTCTTCCGGTGTGAGAACCTGATGAGGGGAAGCCGTGTGATTAGCATGCTCAACCATCCTGCTCTCTCAGGTACCCTGACCTTCATGATTTGGTGCGAGTGAGTTGATCTTTCGGATAAGAGGTGGTCTGGTAGATAACAGAGACGATGATGAGTGTTGCGGATATCGCGATATGCTATCCAGGGTTCGGTCCGATCTTCAATCTCTGGCTATACGCATCGTCATGGGGACATTGCATTTGCATGCCAAATGTTCGTCTCGACCTTGGGTCTCTGCTGTCATACCTTCGGCCTGGCTGCTGAAGCTTCACGCTGAGCGACCCGTCACAAGTCCCTGTCCCATGACTGTGCAGGGAGTTGACAGCTCACGGGAGTCTTCCTGATTGGGTGATACATGTTCATCTGCATACTCAAGGGGTCAAGAATAGCCCTCTCGGCATTAATAGGAGGTTTCTCTCATCCAAAGGGAGACGCTTGGGCGGAGCTGTCGGCTGCTATCGGGACAGACAGCTCGCTCACTGCAGATGTTCGGGTTGATATGCTAAACAACCCCCGACGTTCCATCGACATTGCCAAATGCTGGAAGCCAGGCTGCCTTCTCGTGTCCAAGCGCAGGCACCCGACCCTCTTCTCAAACTGCCGCATAGTGTACCTCCCAGAGGTTTGGACGCTATTATTTAGCCAAAACTTTTTTCGAATTGCGAACCAGAACCGCGAACTTCAGCCCAACCAAACCTTCTCACGTAGAGTATACGATGGCGCTTCCTTCGGATACGTCACGGTCGAGCAATTTCATTTTCTCGCCAATCGTGCATCTATCGGCCCGCTTTCGGGTTAACTACCAATCCTGGACATGCCCCGGCTGATTGTTCACGTCCAAATTTGAAGAATTTCGCGGACATGGGTTCTAATCCTCTTCAGCCCCGCTGACTTACCATGGAGCCTTCTGAAAAGCAGATTCCTTCTGATCTTCTGAAAGACTACTTAAGCCTAGCGCGTCGCCATTGCAACCACTTTCACAGAAGGTCCCGCCCCTTCTCCATCCGCGTTCTATTCTCCGTTGCCTTGAGCTTAAAAGAGGAATGATGAAGCTCCAAGCATCTTTGGCGCTCATCTCTTCGCTTCTTACTCCGGCCCTTGCCACCATTGGTGCAGATTCATGTGTCTCGTTCACCAGTGCAGACGGTGGCTTCCTTATTGCCGGCAAGGGCTCTGCCCCTCAAATATGGACCGACCCTACAGACTCCAATAGCGTCTTCCGGGCTGTCCAAGACTTCGTCTCTGATATAAAAAAGGTCACCGGCACCACATTGAAGGTTTCCAACTACACCTCCTCCAGCAAGGTCACGGGGACCCCGATCATCGTCGGCACCCTCGGCACGCCGCTACTGAACACGGTCGTCAAAGCTACCAACTTCGATACAAGCAATGTCACTGGGCAATGGGAGACCTTTAGGGCGATGGAGGTGTCGAAACCTTTACCAGGCGTTTCTGAGGCGTATGTGATCGCGGGATCTGACCGTCGGGGGTATGTAACTTGTTTTATCTGTCACTTTCTTCGTAATAAGCTGCTACGATAAACTGATGGGGTCTACAACGCTCCTATAGGGTTATCTATGCTCTCTACGAGCTATCTGAACAAGCTGGTGTCTCGCCGTGGTATTGGTGGGCAGACGTGCCGATCCAGACGCATTCCGCGGTCTATGCTCTCAAATGCGAGCACGGCCCTCCCACTGTTAAATACCGAGGCATCTTCCTCAACGATGAGCAACCTGCGTAATCTGCTTCTTTTTCCCCTCAATAATGAGCTTCTTCATTAACCACATTTGATTCGTCTCTGCACAGTTTACAAAATTGGGCCGCGGAGAAGTACAACGGTGGTTCGAACACTGCGCCCTTCAACCACTTCTTCTACGCAAATGTAAGATCCTTTGAAGGCGAACTCTCTGCATTACTATATTTGCGGATTAGTTGATGCTGCCTGTCTGCTTGTAGTTGTTTGAGCTGCTACTTCGGCTCAAGGTCAACTATCTCTGGCCCGCGATGTGGAGTGGGTGAGTATCAGGATCTAATAATCCCCTAAGGCACCATCCTGCGGGCTAAAACTCTCTGCCATGAAAGTATGTTTGCAGTTGACGATACGTTGAACCAAGGCATTGCTATGTATTACGGCATCGTTATGGGCACGTCGCATCAAGAACCCATGATGCGCTCTACGCCCAGCAAGTCCTCGATTATTATTTTTCACAAAGAAAAGCTAGCCATTCTTACCCATTTTTAATTTAATTTTTGGGTGTAGACGAGTTTAACAAGTTCTTCCCCGGACAAGCTTGGGACTGGTACGTCAACAAGGCCAACATCTCGCTCTACATGCAACAAGGAGTCGAGCGAGCCAAGCCCTATGAAAATATCATTACCATTGGTATGCGTGGAAGCGGTGACGGTATGAATATGATGCTCACCTACCTGTGACCTCCGACGAACGACTCTAACGGAACGCTTCCCATAGAACCCCTCACCGCGAGTACGAATATCCCATTACTAGAGGATATCATCAGCACCCAAACAAGCATTTTAGAGCAAGTATACAATACCTCGGACGTTAGTGATATCCCTCAGATGTGGTGTTTGTATAAGGAGGTGTTGGGCTATTACGAGGACGGCTTGTCGCCCCCGGACTATGTGACGCTGTTGTGGACTGACGATAAGTGAATGCTTCTTCTTCCCTTGGTCCCCACCGGATCTGTGACGGAGAATGCTCACAAGTGACTCTCACTGAATGCAGTTGGGGAAACATTCTCCGCTTGCCGCTCGCCAACGAGACTAGCCGGGCTGGCGGTGCAGGAGTCTATTATCATTTGGATTACGTCGGAAGCCCTCGTGACTATAAATGGATCACGGTGAGCAATGCCCTGTAAATGGTTTGATAATATCGAGACAGAAAATCTGATGGCTTTTGCGTTGGACATTGCAGTCCACTCAAATCGAAAAGGTGCATGAGCAGATGTCACTAGCTGTAGATCGTGAGGCGACTAGGATCTGGATTCTCAATGTATGTTGCGCTTGTCCCGGCCCTCTCTCACACCCAACGCTTACCGCGCGTCAATCGAACGCAGGTCGGCGACCTCAAACCTTACGAGATGTCCACAGAGTTCTTCATCACCTATGGCTGGGACGCGACGAAATGGAATCCGTACAATCTCGACACCTTCCGAAGCCTCTGGGCCACACGAGAATTCAACGTACCTTCGAAGTCGGATGAGATTGCCAACATCGTATATAACGTGACGCAGTTCAACGCCCGACGAAAGCCGGAGCTTCTGAACAGCACTACATTCTCGCTCATTAACTACCACGAGTGAGTTTTACAATCACTCTGTGGATAGGATTGTCCATGGAGTTTCTTGTCCTAAGCAGAAACGCTACGTTCTTCATAGGGCCGACCAGGTCCTGCAAGATTGGACCGCAACTTATCAAGCTTCGCTGGCAATATACAACAGCCTCCCATCCGCTACTCAACCTGCCTACTTTGAGCTGGTACATCATGCAGCCTGGGCTTCGTACAACCTGAACGCGATGTACATCACCGTGGGCAAGAACAACTTGTTCTCAAGTCAGTGGCGAGTCAGCACGAACGATCTCGCGGACCAGGTACACGGTGCTGCTCCTTAGTGGTGCGGGGCCTGCTGCTGACATATATTTTATTACCGTATAGGCTGAGACCTTGTTCGATGAGGATTACACTATCAATCAAGAGTACCACACTATCTTGAACGGGAAATGGGACCAGTAAGCCTGCTTGCAGTCAGTCTCGACCGACTTTGTAGACTGAGCACGCTTCTTTGTATTTAGCATGATGGACCAAACGCACATAGGATACTACTACTGGCAACAGCCTATGGGAAACGTGCTCATGGGTGTCAATCGTGTGCAAAAGAACAAGGTCCCCCTGCCTGGGCCGATGAGGATTGCAATGGAGAACTCTGCAGGGGCATGGTAAGAGCTCAACCAAAGTGTTGCTACAGGCCTTCGCTCATTACTTGACTCCTGTGACAGGCCCGGTGACAATATGAACAACTGTGCTCAACAATACAGCTGCCCACCCCCCACCATGCTTACGTTCGACCCATACATGCCGAACCCATCACGATACCTGAGTATCGCTCTTGGGGGGCCCGGTTCGTTCTCGTGGAACATCACTTCAACAGCTCCGTGGATCAAGCTGTCAAGTACAAAGGGTACCGTCGATCGCGCCAACCCTGAGACGACGGTAGAAGTGTCTATTGACTGGAGCGCGGTCGGGTCCCCCTCGGTGTCCGGTTCGATTACAGTCTTCGATACAGCGCCTGGCTTCTATACGTATGGGGACTTGCAACAAATCTTCATTAACGCCAACAAGACGTCTGTTCCGGCAGGCTTCCATGGTTAGTAGGGAGACTCGATTTCACAAGCGACTCATATTCTTACAACCCAACTTTATCAGGTCATGTCGAAGGTGACGGCAGTGTCTCAATAGAGGCGCCTCACGCTTCCGAAAATACCACGGTGCAAGGCATTGCCTGGAGCGTCTTACCTGGGTATGGGAAGACTCTCGGCGCGATCAAGCCACTTCCTGATGGCGGTGCCAACGCCACCCATTTTGCTGTCGGAACTGGGCCGTCTATCATCTACGACTTCTACACATTCCACGCTATCACTTCGATGACTACCTACGTCGCACCATCTATGAACGCCATGGGCAACGACAGACAGCTTGCCTTCGCCGTCCAGATCGACTCGAGCCCGGCTCAGACTGTAACGCCGATTCCTCTCGCAGCACCTGGTGGCCTACCGGCCGGGTGGGATACTCCGGATGGGTTCGTGGCCAACTCCATCGTCCCTGTGGTCACTAACCACACTGGGATTGGCCCTGGGGCCCACACTCTGACGGTGTGGATGATTGAGCCGGCTGTGGTTATTGAAAAGTTTGTGATCAATACGGGAAACGTGAGGGCATCCTATCTTGGGCCCACTGAATCCGTCATTGTATGATACAGCTGCTGAATAATTGTCTAAGGCAGTATATATTTTTGTGATTTGGCTAGCCTGTGGATTGCATTGCTGTAGATTGAGGCTTGTACAAGAAGTATTGTGAGAGGCTGAGCTGACGATAAGGTGATGCCGTGTCCGGGGGAGTGGTTGATAGCGAGAGGAGATCGCGAATTAGGAAAGTTGCTCTCATAACATCAGTAACCTAAATTTATCACCTACAAGATCCGGTCTTCGGCCCAAGGCCATGGGGAGCAACGCGTGAGGCTGGTGTGTTTGAGGCAGTGGGACGGCCCACGTCGCTAAGCAACGTCTCTTGCTTTACAACATGGACACACACATACAAGAACGTCAATCTCACAACTCCTGCGCTCGACGCCACTTATCATCTCATCGTCATCTTTCACCTTGCGTGCACGATCATACCTCTACCTAAATCTCCAGCGCAATCACCAGCATTGTGCTTCATTACATTTCACTCGCTCGTCCTGCAGCTCGCGAGAATGGTGGCGGGGATTTCGGAACCCCAGTATATACCCAACATATTCTGGGTTGAAGGAGAGGATGAAACCTCCAGGTTCCGAATTAACCTCTAGCACAAAGGTTGCTAGGCTACATGTATCGTTGCTTATTGAGTTTATCAAATCATATGAGTAGACTGGGGACACCCACGATCACGCAGCTCATACTACAGAGCTGCGGGATCGATCGTCTTGAGTGTTACAAGCAGGAAGCCTCGGCTAGCGACCTCATTACGGTACTTCCAGATGGTCATCAAGATTTCGTGGTCAGGAGGTCGCGTGCCACTCGTTAGCCTGTGCAAGCACGGCAGGGCGCTTCTTGCTCGCTTCGAACAGAAATGAGAAGTCACAGATACGGACAATGCGATCACACGACTGGAAGAGCTTTTGGACGCTCAGCCCTCGGATCATCTTTTGTGACCTCTCACCATAAAGACCCTCGCAGAAGCGCACAGAATGCGATGGGAGAGTTCGGGAAAGCTCTCAGACTTGGACGTTGCGATAATGTACGAACACCATGTTTTGGAACTCTGTCCACTAGGTGATCCCGAACAGGAGGTCAGCTCTAGCCGTCTCGCGCTGGTGCAGGGGTCCAGAGCGAATAGCTCTGTGCCTGATCTAGACGACGCCATCACTTTGTATAGAAAGATTCTGGAGACTCGCCCCTCCAGACATCCAGATCGATCAACTACTCCTACCAATCTGGCCACAGCGCTGTGCTCCTGCTATGTGCTAACAGGAGATCCTGCCGATTATCATCACTCTTCAGCCTACGATGAAGACGCGGGAGACTTCCTCCTCTCCTTGGACCAGTCTGACCAGTTGTCCAGCTCCTAAATACTTGTTAACAACCCCCGAGTCGCCATACTCAGCGTCAAGTCCCTCGGTCGTTACTCAATCTTCATCGAAGCTGACCCTAAGAGCACCATCGATCAGCTGAAGGGTATGACTCTGGGCAAGACTGGAGCTTCGAAGGGAGTGCAGCTCTTCGGCGACGGTCACCTACTCTTTGACAGCGGGACTATTGAGCAGTGCATACCAAATGTCTGAAGCGTTGTCCACATTGTCCACATCGTAAGCTGGTCTTGGAAACTCATGTAACCATGACAACTTTTTCCTGATCCTACCGTTCAACTCGTTCCAGATGGGAGCGTCAGCGATTCAGATGAACCCAACGCTTGAGATGAATACAGAAAAGGGCATGCTCTCTCCGGGAAATGTGACATCTATTGTAAATTCTGAGGGTGGGGAACAAATCGACCATATTACACATCCGCCCAGTATCATATCCGAGCATATGGATCTACTCAGCTCTGGCGTGGACAGTAAACCTTCGGACTTGACCGGTTCCATCGAGGCGATGTCCATCAGATTCCTTGAGATGGGCTTCTTACAGGAGGAAGCAAGCTGGCGATCGCGGCTGCTGACCTTCATTATGATTTAGCGATGGAGTATCTGTTAAACATGAGGCCTTCTTTAAAACAATATGACATGCTTATGGATTTCCCCACAACTGACATCTCTCTTTGTGACGCTCCAGAGGATTCCTGCAGATCGAAAGGCGGAGGCATTTGCTTTGGTCGGAAATGCAGCAAGCGACCGTTATGCAGTGAGCGTGCGCCATTCTTTTACGCATCGGAGGAAACTTGAATTGCTCACTATCCGTCGCAAGGCGGAGACAGGGATTGGGCGGTCAGACGGTGGTGTGACTCGCTTCGGAGACCGGCTCTCTAACGACCCAACTTCGTTTCTGACTGGCAACGCTTTGAAGGCGGAGCTGAGGCGCACGCCTCCAGGACATCTCGACCGTCCAGAAAGCCTCAGCGATCTCGCAGTTTGTCTCGCAATTCGTCATCAGCGGACCGGGGACCGCAAGGACCTGAACACAGCCATCAAATATCTTCAAGAGGCACAGCAGCTCCACCCTCCAGGATATTCCGACCGCCAAATCACTCTCAATAACCTCACGAATGCCCTCAGATCTCGTTATAATCTGGCCGGGGACCGGGCGGACCTTAAAACGACTATCAGCTACCTCCAAGAGGCTCTCCAGCTTTGCCCGCCAGGACTTCCCAACCGATCAAACCCCCTCAACAACCTCGCGGGTGCGATCAGAACCCGTTATAACTAAGACGGAGACAGAGCAGACCTTAACATAGCCATCACATACAATGAAGAGGCGTTGGGGCTCCGCCTTCCAGGACATCCCGACCGTTCAAGCAGCCTAAACGACATCGAACGCTATTCAGGCTCGTTATATTCATGACGGAGGTCGAGCAGACCTTGATACAGCCATCGAATACCTTCAAGAGGCGCTCCAGCTCCGCCCTCTGGGACCTTCCGACCGTTCAAACACCCTAAACAGCCTCGCAAATGCCTTCAGAACTCGTTATACCCAGTACGGAGACCGAGCAGACCTCGACATGGCTATCAGATGCCTCCAAGAGGCACTGCAGCTCTGTCGTCCGGGACATCCACTCCGTTCGGCCACCTTGATCAGCCTCGCGAATGCCATCACATATCGCTATAGCCAGGACGGGGACCGAGCGGACCTTGAGACGGCCATCGGCTACCTCCAAGAGACACTGCAACTGTGCCCCTTTGGACACTCCGACCGTTAGGGGCCCTCTCCAGCCTCGCAAATGTCGTCAATACGCGTTACCATCAGGACGGAGACAGAGCGGACCTCGAAACAGTTATCAACTACCCCCAAGATGGGCTGCAGCTCTGTCTTCCGGGACATCCCGACCGTGAAATCCCCCTCAACAACCCCGCGACTGCCATCAGAAGTCGTTATGACCTGGACGGAGACACAGCAGACTTCGAGATGGCTACTGGGTATCTCTAAGAGGCGTTGCGGCTCTGCCCCCTGGGGCATCCCCACCGTTCAGCCACCCCCACCAGCCTCGCGAATGCCGTTGAAGCTCGTTATTGGCAGAGCGAGGAGCAAGTGGACCCAGACACGGCCATCGAATGCTTTCAACAGGTGTTGTAACTCCACCCTGCAGGATATCCCGGCCGTTCAACTAGCCTGAGCAATCTCGCAAGTTCCATCAGCACACGTTATCAGCAGACTGGAGGCCGCAAGGATCTCGATATGGTCATGTTGCTCGTCGAAGAGGCCTGCTGCCATGAACATGTAGACCTAGCAGCACGCTTCCATGCTTCCTTGAATTGGACACACCTTGCTCTACGAAATGAACACCCCTCGACTCTCCGAACGTTTGCAACAGCACTAGAACTCCTTGACACATGGGTTAATATGTCTAGCTCGCCGGATTCGAGACATAGTCGAATTATTGGCCGCAAGATGTACCTTCGTGTTCAGAGTTTGGCACACCATGCCGCAGCCGTGGCCCTAAATTCAGAGCAGCCGCAGAAAGCCGTTGAATTTTTGGAACAAGGGCGGGGGATTTTATTTGCACAGCTTATTCGATACCGAAAGGCACTGAATGACCTTCGGGCAACAAACCTCAAACTGGAAGCCGAGTTGATGGCCCTCAGCTCTCGTCTCGAGAATTCAGTAAAGCAGGATCATGCAGGTCGAGTGGGTGCAAGTCGGATGGATGGACGTTGGGGCACAGGTGGATCGGGCGTGGCAGGCAGGTGTGGTTGTCTGTCCACCATTCAAGACCCGCGATTTCTGACCACTTTTACATGACACAGGCATCAGGAGCTCACAGTCAGTCGGATAAGAATGGTACCAGGAATTACTACGTTCCTCAAGCCGACTCCCTTTGATGCCCTGAGATATGCAGCCAACGAAGGCCCTATCATTATCGCCAACGTCAGCAAGACCCGGTCCGATGCAATAATCATCTGGAATAGCGCGGAGCCAGAGATCGTCAAGCTGCTTGACGCCACGCCCACAAAAATCCTCGAGATACGCCAGCGCCCGGCTAATGCGCTCGATGAGCCAGACCCCAGACACTGAGGTAGCGGCGTAGATGAAGTACTTCACCTTCTGTGGGAGTCCGTTGTTCAGCCCATTGTGGAGAGATTTGAAATGTTTGGGTGCCGCGAGGGAGTCGGATCTGGTGGTGTCCAACTTCCTGGCTATGCTCGTTGTCACTGCACGCCGCAGGGATATATCGACCGAAACAGCCAAAGCTTCCCGATATGTTCATTTCCTCATATATAACCACGCCCTCTGCGTTAATCCGAGCTCGAAAGCGCAACTCAGAATACATGGGCCAGCCTAGTGTTCTTGCGGTAGGAGTCCCGCAGCCAGAAGGGAGAGACGGCACAGATGGATTATTGCCTTGTGTGGGCGAGGAACTTCAGAGGTTGGCGGAGCAAGTCCCTACCATTGTGCTGATGGAAGACAAGGATGCATTGCACGATGCAGTCATGGAGCGTTTTCCGGTTCGCTCATGGATCCATCTTTCTTGTCATGGACATCCATGGGCCGTTCCAATCACGATTCCGCCTTCAAGACAAACCCCTTAGTATCCAAGAGATCATTTAAGCGGACCTTCCGAATACCCAGTTTGCCTTCCTTTCAGCATGTCGTACAGCAACTGATGATGTGTAGGCACCCGATTAAGGACTGCACCTCGCGGCTGCTACGCAATTTGCGGGCTTTCGAGGCGTGGTTGGGACACTATGGGCTATGGACGACATCGATGGACTTGATATTGCTGAGACAATTTACAAGTTTATGTTTCGTGAAAAGGGTGATGCGGTGAATTATAAGGACGCTGCCAAGGGAGTCTACAGGATCTCCGCGGCCCTCTGAAAGAAAAACGCTCCTCTGGACCGTTGGGTCAACTTTTATACACGTCGGCGCTTAATGTTTCGTTCATGTCAGATCCATCCTTAAGGCCCCTGTTCGAGGTTGTAGCTTCATCATATGAATTTATGCCAGTAGTACTTGTGTTAACTCTTCACTTCTCTAACACGTAGACTGTACATCTCAAACGGAGTGTTACTGTAAGCCTTTGTCATTGTGGCTTCGTCAACATGTCTGGTTTCGCCTAGCATTAGCCAATCAAAGTCTTGATATGTGCCTTGCCATGCTCCCTGACACTAGACAAGAGATATGGGTCGACGTAAACTGGAGCTATTGGCCAAAGCGATGAGAATCGTTGCGTCACACAGATGACCATGAAGCCACATTGTCCTGCTACTGCGAAACCACACTGGCGACAAGACAGATGCAATGATCTGAGAATGCTAGCTTGGCCACGACGTAGCAAAACAACGGACCGCATGGGCAAGTCTATGACGCGTGTGGAGATTGGGAAGGTGGCGACAAACCCAAAGTTATATCGAAAATGAGGGATTATTGGCGGGGTAGTAGCCCAGGGAGAGAAGTTGAATAGAGGGGGCAAAAGATGCGATACTCAATGTATTCAGAGATAGAAACCGACAGCATTGTAACGATCCAGCATATCTGATGATCACAACGACCTAAATCACGAAAATGGTGTCACTATGGTCAGGTCAACTACACTGATGAAACTTGAGTCTAGTGGCGCATATCAAATTTAAATATGCTGTACGTAAGGCGAGCATGCGGGGGCGCTAGAGGACGTACAGGTATGGAGGTTCGCCAGGGCCTGCGAACTTCTTCGGTCATTGCTCTCTCAAAACGTGCCCCCCCTCCCTCCGTAATGAGTCATCAATCTGTGTGGGGGGAACGTTGCGCAATTAGAGGGGGCTGCTACGGTAGTCTACATTAGGAGATGATGGAGTAATTGTGGCTGTAACAAGGTTATTGAGAGTGGTGCTCCCCTGCGGATTCCGCCCACGCTCTTGTACCCATTTGAATCAGCCTGGAGCACGCTCGACCAAATGCAAAGACTTCGTCCTCCCCAGAGAAGATCGAACTGCTTCCGACATCGGCCATGTTGCTCAGACCCTGTGGCGCGACTTCAGTCATCCTGACACTATCACAAGCACACTGTTCGACTCACGAGATCATCCATTGTTGCCCGCATGTGATCTGTCACCACTTGGCCTTTCTTCCCTGTAGTCGTCTCATCGGAAAAGATTTGATGAATAGGCACTTCCGATAAAACGAATAGCTTTGTCTGGACGGGGAGGTACTGGTTTGTCAACCATGGATGCCTCTCTTCTTGAAAGTCAGCTTACTTTGCTTTCGTAACAAGCTATTGCAAGTTGTAGACGACTTGAGATTCCGAACCTTGCAAATCACTTGATGAAGAACGAGACATACCATCAATGAAGGTGATGAACCGTCGAGCCTGCGGGTTGCCAGCGAATCTTATGTCAGAACACGTTTTGTGCCGACTATTGATATGACGAGCGAACCGACCTTATCTTTCTCTCCCATACCCATCTTCGGAATGTCGGTGATAAAAACCGTATGGTACTTATTTGTGATCTCGATGTAGTCCGCAGCACCGAGGGGCTTGTCGCACAAGTCTGCAAATGAGAATCGCGCTAGCCCATTGGCCGTCGATTCGGGTATCCGAAGGTCATGTCCCCAGACAGAGATGGTATCGTTGTGGATGATGGGATTATCAAGTGCCAGTGTATTGAAGATCTTGTCGAGCTCATGTCGATGCTCGTCCGTGATGGGGTCAAAGTAGACTTTTGAAAGCGCCCTTGGGATCTTCCGATAATCTAAGTCAGACGTCAGATTTATAACCTACACAATGGCGTTTTCAGGGATAGGTCAGCCGAATGTCTACGTACCTGTTGCAGAGTTCAGGTCTTTCACCTTGAACCTGTCCATCAGGAGGTCGATACAGGGGATGAAGCTGGACCGCTGAATACCGTTCTTATAGAGGTCTTCGGGATGGCGACTGGCCCAGACGTATCAACACCTTCATGTACCGAGGATATAGCGATCGATGAAGCTCACTTTGATGTCATGATGGAAACGACGCCGTGTTGTAGCAAACATTCCAATAATCGCCGCAGAATCATTGCGTCCACAATATCTGTCACCTACTTCACGTTCAGGTATATCGTCGGATAAACTGCTCAAGGCCACTCTTGCTGCAAGATCACGTGTTTTTCCGCACCTGAAATTCGTCGAAGCACAGGATCCTTGCCTGCTCTGCCAAGTCCCTGGCGACAGGTGCAATCGGGTCTTCAACCCCCTCCCAACCACGACTGGTGCGCAGCTGGTGTATCCGCTTATGGACATCAATCATGAACGCGTGAAAATGTACGCGCCGCTTGCCAAGACCGAGTTGATCGATGTTCGGAGGGAGCGTCTCGTAAAAGAGATCCATCAGCATGGTCTTGCCTGTGCCGACCGTGCCATAAAGGTAAAGACCCTTTATTTGATCCTTTGGTGGCACAAGGACGGGTATATCTGTTGAGGAGGAGCTGGCAAAGAGTTTGGAGAACTGGCCGGGTGATGCGAATTAGCTCCATGTTGGTGTTTAGACTGACAGTTTACCTCACCACGGATGTCTTCGGAGTCTCAGGAGGTGGAGGCACTGGTGGTGGATGATAGTTGGCCACTTGATCATGAAGGCGTTGTATATGCTCGATGATATGCTCCTGGTAGTCATCTTTGCGGAGAATGCCCTTGTCGATGAGCTCTTGGTACCTTGACATAGGTGTTGGGTAGGAGGAGCCTAATAACAGGCGGGTCAATATCATAATCTCTGTCTCTTGCATAGTTACTAACTTCTAGACTTGGACGAGGTGTCTTGAGACTGCTCGGCACTCCATACAGCCGACTTGGACAGTTGTCGCCGTTGGAAGTGCAACAGTGTCACGCTAGCGCATCCTATTCCCGTTGTCGATGAACCAAGAAATCTTGCTGAGACAAGCAGGACCATCCTTCAGGACTGTCAATAGCTTGTCCAGGTGGTGATAGTAGCTTGGTAAGCGGTGGAACAAGAAATCATCAATGCGAAGCAAGCCTCCTGGAGACCCTGTCAGGCCAGTCGGAATTGAAACTCTCCGCTCACCGTTGTCCCAGTGTTCCGTAAGTCCAAGATAACCGCGTTTGTCTATCCACCCACCAACAATCTTGGCTTGCTGTAAGGTGTGTGGAAGAGCGAGATCACATTTTTCAGCTCACACAAGACATAGTCCCACCGGGCAGCCCATACCCGGCACTCGGCCTCACCTCCGATGGGTGAGCGCCCCAACCTTCCCCGTGTCTCTTATTAACTGACGACTATAGGAATGCTTTAGATGTCGCCATCGCCAGAGGCTTGAACGACAAACTGTATGAGAAGCGCAAGACAGCCGCGCTCGACCTCGAGAAGTGCGTATCTGAACGCGTCAGGGGGTAGCTGGTCGGCCGACTGAGACTGACATCCACCCCTTCGCCCCGTCTCTGTATCGATATTCACGTCGAACAACTTCTGTATCAGGCTCGTCCGTGATTGCCACCAACAGAATGACCATGCGCGCATCAATCAGATCACTGACCAGCTGGTTGACCTATTCGCCTCACCTTCCCAACCTATGCACTGTCGTAATGGCGGTTTGATCGGGCTCGCCGCCACTGCGATCGCGCTTGGGTTTGAGATATCGCCGTATATGGATAAGTTCATCGAGCCGCTCTTGAGGTGTTTTGGAGATCAAGAGAGTCGGATCCGGTATTTTGCTTGCGAGAGCATGTACAATATCGCCAAGGTATCCAAAGGCGAGATCCTTGTGTACTTCAATCCTATATTTGACTCTTTGAGTAAGGTGCGCGGTAGCCTTAGTATGTGCAACTTGAATGCTGGTGACACATTAACGTCTTTTATCTGTATCAGCTTGCAGCAGACTCGGAAGTGTCTGTTAAAAATGGCGCCGAACTTCTGGACCGCCTCCTTAAAGACATCGTAGCGGAGTCGGCACCAATTCACTTTCCGCATTACCCAGAGACTGAGAAAGTCCGCGCACGGACCCAGGACATGCAGCGAGGCTTGGGCATTACAGTTCCAGAAAAGGACGGGGTTGCCGATGGCACTGACGAATACGCGCCGCACAAGAAGGCATTCTCATTAGCGCATTTTATACCGCTCCTCGCAGAGCGGATATATGTTATCAGTCCATTCACGAGGAGCTATTTAGTATCTTGGATTCACGTCCTGGATTCAGTACCGGACCTAGAACTGGTGACGTTCTTGCCAGACTTCTTGGATGGTCTCTTGTAAGCATCCGCTTCTCCGTTGATCCCTTCATAGATATTCACTGTTACCAAACTTCATAGGAAGTACCTCTCGGACCCAACCGTGGATGTCCGAGTCTCGACGGAGAATTTGCTAGCCGAGTTTCTTCAAGAGGTTCGAGACATTGCTGTCGCACAAAAACGGCGCGAAGAGAAGCTTCGGTCTCAGAGAGACGTCCAAGCAGGGTCGGAGAGGAATGGTATCAGGGCCGAGGAGCTGCTCCCGGACATTACAGTCGTTCCAGCGGGTCGACAAGCCTTCATCCAAGGTGATGACGGATCTGGGATAGAGTCCGATGGAGAAGGAAGCGATGTTGGCGACGAAATACAGGATAGAGATACCGGAGGTGCGTCTGTATCAATCGGCCACTTTCAGATACAGAGGAGTCGCGCTCACGGGGTTCTTGATAGCGTGGATGCCTGGTCAAGGTGTATCTGTGAATCACGCCGCAATTGTGGAGATCATGATACGGCAACTAGACCCACCACGTGAGCACGCCCGCCCTTTATGGCGCTAAAGTGATCAAATTCATTCCATCCTCCTGAACAGACGACGAAATCCAGCAATCCACAGCCTTACGATGGATCGCAGAATTTATGGACTTTGCCCCAAACGTGATGGTCCCATTCACACCACGACTCATTCCAGCCATCCTACCAAATCTCGCACACCACGTTCCAGACATGCAATCCGCCGCAATAGAAACGGAAGGAACACTTTTTGCTCTCATCCAAAGCCTTCCGTCACCGGTAACCAATGTCTTCTCACCACCCGCTTCCGTCTCTGGGAGTACTTCCGCAGCGCAAGCGTCTCAGAGCATATCGGCGACTTCGCCATTACCACCAATGCCTCCTTCGCCAGCCCCACCACCGCAATCTGCGCCACCTGCGCGACAACTGCAGAGCGCATTGAGAGATCCAGCAACTAGTAGCAACGCGAGTATCGCTTCTAGAGAGGACCCGTCCGTCAATCCCGATGGACAGTTCTTGATCCCAGATAAGAATACCCCAACGCCGACACAGAAGGTGCGCTCTCTTACCAACACGTCGGATTCGACAGCTAGCGGGGCGACTCCAACGAATGCTCCGGTAGCCCCCAACGGCTTATCGACCAACACTTCCACATCATCATTCCCGAGCACCATACCAGAGAGTCGATCGCAGTCACCGACACAGTCTATCGCGATCCCGCAAGGGTTGAGCGCTACGGTACAGCAGTCGCCTGTTTCTACTCTGCCT
>WSTV01000393.1:16875-28375 GCA_019632285.1 Tulasnella sp. 332 | reverse complement strand
CCGTTAGTCGGATATATTACTCCGTTCACCGAGATTATTTTTGAAGCGGAACAGAGGCTTCACATTAATGGTCATGAAAGCCTCCTGGCCAGTGGACTGAAATGAGGGCGATATTGGGCTCGGCCACCCTTGCATCTTGCGCAGGTCCAATAGAAGAAATAGCTTTGTTAGTTCCGAAAGCACATGAATAAAATATGAAATGAGGCTCGCGACTGGTGTCAACGTAAATGTTCAGGTTCATTGCGAGGCCCTTGAAAAGGTCGGAGTCTCAAGAGATAGGCAAGACTGGGACTGTCTGTCTGTCAAGTACCTTCCCGGATGTTTTAGTAGACTTCATCTTTGCTTTAATCGTCTTGTCAAATCGGAAAGACTAGCAGGCTAGGTCTTGCGTTCGTGCAGTCCAGCATGAAATCTCCCTTGTGCCTGGCGTAAATTCAACACTCCGTCAGCATCTATCAATACGTGCCATCAGATCCTAATGTGCGTCATATCTTGACATCCTTTTGCTTGAAGCAAATCTCCCAATCCCTAGTTGTACCTCCTGTCCCTTTCCTCATCGGCAAGATCTCTGTCGTCACGAATCCCCTACCCCGGTACCATGCCTCAATGACCTCTCTACATCCACTGAGCGCCAATGCCACCGGCTTTCTCATCGCGCCATCTGTGATTTCGATCTCCTCGAACGTCATGCCCCTAGGTGTTGAGTCGAAAGACTGAGACTTCATCTTCAAGCCTTGCAATCCCGTCTCTACACCCCTCTTTACAACCTCAGTTTCCACGAGCCCCACCAAGAGACTTCCAAGGCCTTGCCTCTGTATCGTCGGATTGACAGCCAATGTCTTGATCTCCCATGCCTCGTAGTGTTCCAGGTCAATTGGGGCCTTCGTCCGTTGCATGTCATGTAGCACTTTGGTCTCCTTCAGCGCGAGAGGTCTCCCGCTCACACAGGCATAAAGCTGTGGTGTGTCGACATTGTTCAACTCCATAGACGAGACGATGAAGGTGAATGCATCAGGGCCGAGTTCATCGCTAAGCTGATTGTCTCTTCCCAGACGTGGTGAGTCGTAAGGGAAGAGGAAGTTGGCGGCAGGGCCGCTGTGGTTAGATTCAAAGGCTTCGTTAATAAATAGGCGAAGGGCCCTCAGATGTGGGTATTTCTTTAGCTGCTCCGACGTGAGAAGTGCGATGATGGAGGGCTGGCCGTTGATCGCTGGGCCTGTTGTCGTTGTAGGTTCATCCATGTTCACTGCGAGTTAGAGATTTCCGGAGCGGAGCGTGCTTGGACGAAATCTTTCAATTGAGCTGAGGCGCTAGTGACTCGACTGTATCTGAATTTAAGGAAGTGGCCGTCACGATTGCACAATCTGAGATGAATCTGTAACCACATTCCTTTGGGGTGAGAATGATGGAATGTTTTGATTTTATATCCTTGTTAACTATAGCCATTACGAACTGAGACGTTGTTAGGCTGAGCGCCCTTTCGTATCTGGGACGAGGTGAGCCTTCACACATGGTAACACTTTCTTGGATCCAGATGCAACGTGTCGCTGATAGTTGGCTCAATAGACCGGATCTCGAAGATTGTTGTAACAAGGAATATTTTTTTTAGAAAGGTCGATATCCAATGGTATGTATTTCCCTTCTACGTCACTGGGGCGTAAATCGAAGACCCAACAAGACTTCAATTAATGAACATCTATGAACACTCTCCACCTGGTCCGTTTCGCTTCCCATTAACAAAAAAAATTAACAGTAGTACACAAGTTTCGAGCTATCCTCCTCCTCCTGATCTCTATCATCAACTCATATCGAAACGTCCTTCTGCATCCAACAATTGTGCCAATCTCTACTAGCGTTGAACCCTCTCCCCATAGCATTAGTCTCCGTTGTCACCCAGCCTCTCCTCAGATAGTAAGCTTCATTGACCTCTTTGACAGTGATCAGAACCATAACCAGTCTCCTGGCCACGATCTCATCGTTGGACTTCGACACCTCAACGTCCGCATCTCCGTTGTTTGGCGCCGGTATCGACGACTCCAACTTTGAGAGTTGAAGGCTTGATTCCGCACTCCTTTTCACGATCTCGCCTTCCACGAATTTCATGAGGAGACCGCCCAAGCCTTGCTTCTGCAGCGTGGGATCCACGACCAAAACCTTAAGCTCCCACACGTCATGTCTCTTGAGGTCGAGCTCTGTTTTCATCTGGAAGGCCTTTGTGACATGCTCCGGTACACCTGGTTGGGGGGTCCTCGGCTTGAAAGGGCTTCCGCTCCCGGTGGCGTAGAGTCGTGGCGGGTCTCCGTTCTCTGGGATGAGTGAGGAGATAATGTACGTGAAGGTTTCTGAGCCAAATTCGGCTGGCAGTTGGTCATCTGTATCGAGGCGTTGGAGATCGGAAGCAAAAAGATAGTTGCTAGCAGGGCCGCTGTGGTTGGACACGAACGCGACGTTGACGAGGAGACGGAGTTGTAGGAGGTACGGGTAGCTCTTGAGCTGGCCAGGTGCGAAGAATGAAATAATTGAGGGCTGGCCGTTGATCTCTGGGCCCGTGGTCTTTATAGATAGATCCATGCTCATCACTAAAAGGGGACAGCGTGCCAGTTAGTAACATAACAGACAGTCGAGAATTGATACATCGTAACAGATGAAGTATTCGCACCGTATGTCTTGTCGCTGGCCCGTGGAAGACTATTATATATAAGAGTGTGCGTTGGAGAAACACAAGTGTGCTGGAGGTACATATAGGCAGAACCCCATGCGTGTCCCGGCGTGCCACAGCTTGACCGGTGGGCTCCTCGGCCATGACCGAAATCTCTCTTAGACTCTATAACATAATCAACCCTCCACCCTCCTAATGTGGAGGTAATGATAGAGGGATCTGGCCTATGCTATTGTCAACTTTATATACAAGCCGAGTTGCACATGGTAGGCCGGCTCTCTTTCCTTACTGTGTCCGGGACGAGCTGAGCCTTCGTCGCTTCGCTTGCATGTGGGCCTAATTCTTCAACAAGCGAGATCTTGAAACCCGCGGAAATATAGAAATGTATAGGAAGATGTATACGCATTGATTTCTTCACTCCAGCCCAATCGGGTCGGGTTTAGCTGGACCGATGAACCGGCTGCCTATGACTCCGAGCCGCCGAGTTGGTCAGTGAGTGGCATCGCTTGGATTTGATTTGTCACATAGAAAGTACATTCAGCGAAACCAGATGGTTCGGTAAGGCTCTCTACTGATTGAACCTGTCTTTCGCAAGATCTTGATTTCCATGACGCCGATGATCTCTCGCACTTGATGGGTCCACAGCGAAGCCGGCTCCGCTTCCCATCTATATGATATTTGGGTTCAATGTTGCAATATCTTGGCGCAGAAATCTATCCTTAATTTTCATTATATTGAAATATCTCGCTGCATCCAACAAGCGTGCCAGTCTCTGCTGGCATTGAACGCTTTCCCCACCGGGTTGACCTCCGTTGTCACCCAGCCCTTCTTCAAATAGTAAGCCTCATTGACCTCTTTAGATGTGGCTAGAGCCATAACCAAACGCTTGATGACGATCTCGTTGTTGAGCTTCGGCGCTTCAACATCCAGTGCTGATGACTCCAGCTTCGAGAGTTGCAGCCGCGACTCTGCACTCCTTTTCACAACTTCACCCTCCACTAATTTCATCAAGAGGCTCCCCAACCCTTGGTTCTGCAGCGTAGGTTCCACGACTAAAACCTTGAGCTCCCACACTTCATTTTTCTCCAGGTCGAGGTCTGTTTTCATCTGGAAGGTCTCTGTGACACGGTTCGGTACACCTTCGTGGGACGTCTTTGGCTTGAAAGGACTTCCACTCCCGGTTGCGTAGAGTCGGGGTGGGCCTCCATCCTCTGGGATGAGAGAGGAGACAATATACGTGAATGTTTCGGAGCCAAATTCTGCGGGAAGCTGGTCGTCTGTCTCGAGGCGCTGGACGTCGGAAGGGAAGAGATAATTGCTGGCAGGGCCGGTGTGTTTGAACGTGAAAGCGGCGTTGATAAGGAGGCGAAGTTGTAAGAGATATGGGTAGGTTTTAAGTTCGCCAGGCCCGACGAACGAGATGATGGAGGGTTGGCCGTCGATCTCCGGGCCTGGAGTCTCTATAGACACATCCATTTTACTCACTAATAAGCTGCAGGCGTACCCAGTAAGCGACAATATCGAAAGAGTCAAGAATTGGCACACTGTTACAGATGTAGTACTCGCGTGTGATCTCTTACCGTAAGTCCTGGGAGAGAGCAGATATAAGAGTGTGTATTAGATAAGAAAGTACTGTGCATCGACTTGCCACGGCCGAAACGATGGCTCCTCGGCTTTGGCCGAATACATCAGTCATCCAAAGCGTAATTGCGCAAGAGAAGTCTACTTGGAGAAATGCTGATAGTCGCAGTTGAGCTGGTGCCTTATAACTCATGGCATGTGTGATGTGTGGAATTGAGGCAACAAAGGTCAGATTGTGGAGAGCAAACGATCATATGCGATTGGGGGAGTATCGAAAACGTGACCATAAATCTCGAATCTCCTCGCGGGCTCACAGATGATGGAAGTGCGAAAGATGCAACATTGGTACCACGAGTTCACCGCAGTGTGTCAGATCTGCAATAATGACCTGCGCGGTTACCTTTACGATGGTAAGGGCAGCGACAACGCTAGTCAGCTGAGGCTCGTTCTTCGATGCGACGGCAAGAATTGCATTTTCAGCAAGATTTTTAGTGGAATTCACGGCTACATAGTGGATGGGACACAGAAGCAGCGGTCCCGTGTGGCCAAACTTGTTGATGGCAGCGGTGCTAGGACAAAATGGTTGGTCGAGATCGCCCCGACGGAGAGTGTTGTTGACATACATAACCATGAGGATCAGGAGTGCATTAGCTTGGCACCATGATGGAGTTCTGGGACTGGCGAGAGTAAGGAAGATAGAGGCGGTATTGGGCGGGAGGAGAGACAGCCTTAGCGTTATGTCAGTAAGAGTGCACGAGACTGGAATCGCGCCAAACGCTCACGAGAATTGAAGGACGTCGAGAGTCTCTCAAAATCGCTCCAGAATTGCTTGACCTTTTGTATTCTGTGAGTGTATTGTATTCTTTGATCCAAAAGGTCTCCCTTCTCTCCGAACACCTCGGGCGCATTATTCTGGGGTCTGTTGCTATGCAGTGGTGTCCGCTGGCGCGCTAGACACCGTAAGTCATCGCTGTCCTTGAAAGATTTACACGAACAGGATATGGACAGCTTCTCTACATATGGTGTAGGAGAGCGGCGATTGAATGGATTTGATGTTGTGGTGTGATAAAGGTTGAAATGCGAATTATGCTTGTAACACCACCTGTACGACATATACATTGATTGAAGTGTCCATGAACGAATATTTCTCCCTGTTCAGAACTGATAGCCCGACCGCCATGCAGGTCTACGGCAGGTCACCCGTACCGCCCATCACGATAATCATCATGATCCGTCGTTGGATGTACCTGTCGGGGTTCAACCACCTCCACATTGCTCCGCTCATCCTGGGAGTAGTCCAGCCTGGGGGCGAATTTCAGGCTGGGAAGAGACGTGACTTCTTCCACTTCCTCGGAGCACCCGCAATGGACCTTCGCGGCATCCTGATCCTCTTCAAGCTCGAGCCGCATCTCCATGGAGGAACTGGTCAGGCTCGGGACGGTAACCAAGACATTCTTCCGGGTCCTACTTCCCCGAGCTGATGCAGATGAGCTAGTCTGAGCGTCGTCTCTGGTACGAGGAGAACGGAATGTCTTGATTCGAAAGCTTTCAATAGGACTGAGGACTACCCTAGCGGCTGGATGCGGATTGTATTCCGTCCTCCCCCCGAATCGCGCGCCAAAGTCAAATGGTACAGGAGCCGGTAGATCCACGTTGCCTTCGACTGCCCAGTCATAATTGCCGTCTGGTGGGGAAGGGAAGTTCTCGTTGAGCTACATTAGGAACCGTAAGTACGTTAGATCAGCCCAGGTCGCCAGAGGGAGCAAGATGCTGCGCATGGCCTTACGCGAACCACAATGAGCATGGGTGCAATGGCGATGACCATTATCAGTATGTACTTGAATAATGCACCAAAGCCGTTCTGAAAGGTATACCGCACGGAATACAATGAGCATACAGAACGTTGAGGGACTAAGCATAGGAAGAACCCACATATCCCACCAGGACGAAGGCTGTAAACAGGATGAGTGTCACAGTGAATAAAGCACCGCTCTCGACCAGCGAAACAATAACTGCCTTATAAAGGTTGCGGCCCTGAAGGGTATTTGCACGACGAGCGTCCCACCAGAGACGTGAGATTACCAAGGCGGTGGAGAAAACATTGAGGAGGATTGTGCTGGCGGAATTCAGGATGTCCATGATGATGAAGGCTTTACTGTACTGTGCGCCGCTATAGCTGCGTCGCGGAACGATGACCATGACACAGACAGTGATTCCCACTGCTAAAAGGATATACCCATGAGAAAGGGAATGGGTCCTCAAGTAGGGTTCAATTCGTACCGAAATCTGACAACAAGAGAGCTGCTGGAAAAATAGCAATCCAGACGTTTTTGTTCCAGATAGCATACAGACGCCAAATGACGAGTATGTCGGCCAAGATCCCCTGGAACAGGAACAGTCAGCGATCAAAGCCCATAATGCTCTCGTACGTGCCGTCGGCAACCATCAGGTCTTGACTTACAGCGAATTCGATGAGGAAACTGGAGACGATTGCACGGTTACTCCCGCGTTACACAATCAAACAAGCAGAAAGCTTACTATGTTGCGGATCTGATGACCACAGTGTTCACCTGCGCAAGATAAGCCGTGACTCCAGGATCCGCACGGTACTTGATCCAAGCATTATATTCGTCCATAGCGCATAAAACTAAACATCCAGTTCCTTGTCAGGAATGGCGTATGCGCCAGGACCGTCAGGCATTGCTTACAGAGGTTCAAAGTCGTAACGAAGAACAAGCTTATTGTAACCCATACCGCAACTTTGCTCCGTCTTCTCCTCGCCCATAGCCCCTCAATAACCCGTAGGAACATGCTGAGATACCAGCCTGAGATTACAGAAAGGTCAAAATCGGATCTGCTGGGAATTCTATTGTACTGACCATACATTAACATGCTCACTGCGAATCCCTATGAGTAAAAATATGATCTCGTTCAGCCCCAAAAGAAAAAAAGAAAAAAGCTGGCTTAAGCTTGAAACCCGTTCTTGGAGGAGTAGCAAGCTACCCACCAGCAAATGGGCTGTATCGAGCGGTAAGTCGCCCGCCATGATAGAAAATATCGTTCTGTCTTGTGAAAGGGTGTCAGAACGGATGACGGTGACAAAAACAGAGAGGCGAGAGATTCCATCAACTTATATGCAGGAATGCGGATTAAAACCGGCTTCAATGTCATTGTGGCGTCTAGTACAACACGAGGCGGGTCTTTGCGGCCCTTGGCGGTAACAGAAAAGAAAAATCACCCTTGAAGCCACCGGGTCGATAAAGGGGGCATTTACACATCAACTCCACCAGCATATTGGTACAGAGATGGAACCCTCTATTTATAAGCGTTCATTTCCGTCACTCAAAGACCCACTTGGACGATGGGGTTCGAGACTCCGCTTAAGCTTGATCCACCACTCCAATTCGGCACCATTGTGAAAGATGCTTGGACACACATCGCGCTGGGTGTTGAGTGTCGACATCGATAATGTACATAGTTGAACTTGCGATCCATCCAATGCAATGGAAGGGTCGTCTCGTTACCGGGTGGCATCTGTGCCTCCCCCCTGGGGCATTCAAAAGCCCCAGAGGCTCATTTGTAAAAATATTCAACAGGGAGGATATATGGTACACACACGTGAGATCGCGAAATAGAACCGAGAACATGAGCGGGGAAAGGGATATGAGGAGGAGGAGGATCAATCGATCCTAAACCGCGTCCTCCCCAGTGGGGGCCGCTGCGAAGTCAGCATCTGCTTCATCCTTGCTCAGGCCTCCAAGCGGGGTCCCGCCGAATCTTCCACTGCCACGCACACCGTTTGCGCTGCCAATTGAAGCCGATTGACGCGATTCGGCGGTGTGAGCCTCCTTCGGAACGGCAGGAGTCGATACCAAAGGTTCTGAAGGAGATAGCGCTTCAACGGGGCTGCTGCTGACCTGGAGGGGATCTCCCACGGGCGCAACTTGCGGGACGGTGGTCGCCGTGTTCACGGTCACCGGGACCGGGGGGTGGCTGAACGAATCCTCCGAGAGTCGTTTCCCAGGAGGCGTGGTCGTGATACGAAGTAGAGCCGTATACGCTGAAAAATTTAGAGAGTCGAATCAGCAAGACGAGCGCTCTAAGACAGAATATGACTGTGCCCACGTTGACGACAAACAGGACAGAACCATCCCTTGGCCTTGCGTTTTCTCCTCCTCTCTGGGGCCGGCCCGGGTGTGGCGATGTTTGATACTGTGACCATCGCAGCTGCAGTCTCAGCAGCCGTGACAGCTGTAGGATCAGCCGGTGCAGTCGCGGCAGTTGTATCGTTGGCACCTGCCGTGGTTGTTGTGGGATCCGCCTCGTGCGTCAGAACTCCGCCTGCACCAAACTCGACCATGTTCACCGCGCATTCTCTGCACGCCACGAGATGCCTACAAGGCAAAAGCACGACCTCCCTTGGACTCGAAAGACACAAGACGCACTCGGTGGCTTGGCCTTGCGTAGCGGTCGTGTCGATTATGGGAGATGTTGGCGGATACGTGTTAGGAGACACCGGTTCGGGTTGTGCCGTTTGGCCGGCGTTTGCGTTAGTCGTGGATGATGCGAGGCCGTAGATCTCTTGGAGACGGAATGTGTGAGGGCCAAGCAACGCTTCGCGTTTAACCACCTTAACGACCCAATGCGTCGTTGGGGCCGATCCGATCGCGGCTTCTTCGTCAGCGGGCGAAGTGATCGCCGGCGCGGTCATGCCAATTTGGACGATGTGCAGGTAAGTCATCTGGGCGTTTCGAGATGCTAGGGGTTTACCTAAGAAGATCAATCAGCCTTAGCCCTGTTTGTGAATGTTCATTGTATTTCGATTTACCATCTTCGTCCAACGCCTCAATGCGAATCATGACCTTCACACCACCTTCTTCAGCAGCCGCCTTTCCAGTCATGGCAGCCTGAGTGACAGGATGCTGCGAGTTCGTGTCGTCATCACCCTCAGCTGGGACGGGAGCAGCCTCTGCTGCATCGGTGTCGACAACGTGCAGGGATGGTCCGACAGCAGCAGGTGAATGCAACGTCTTGCGTCGGAAACCGAAAGCTGAGAACCTTTTGTTTCGACTGACCGCTGTCGTATTCGAAGACGCTGTTGCCGCGGTCTGTGGACGAGCGGTTGGATGAGCGAGGGTTGCGCTGCTATCGCCGGTCTGCGGTCTGTTATCAATGAGATGCTGGGACTCTACATCCTTGCTCGTCGAGTTATTCACATTCGACGTATCGAGTTTAGATAGTTCCAGGATCGCCCCATCGTCCAATCGCAAGGACTTCCCAAACCCGCCATCACACGTCTGGGTGAATAGCACGGTAGGGGTGAGATTGTGCGGATTTTCGTCGGAAGCTGGCGGGGCTGCGCTAGGAATCAACGCGTGTACGGAGATCGAACACTGGGCAGCATCGGCGTCATAATCGAACTCAATGCCGTGTGTTTGACTTGTAGGATCTTCGGTGAGAGTCGACGAGAGTGGTGTGAGTTTGATGGATGGTCTTTTGATATTGACTAGAGCTTGAAGCGTTGTTGTCGGCACGACATCACTGGTCTGAAGATGATGAATGAGGGTAAGGGCACGCCGAAGCTGCGGATCGCTTGGCGAGCGTTAATATAACTGACCTCTTCCTTGCTTCTCCTGATCCACTCTTTGACCACCTCGGGTGTAAGTTCATCCTCTTTCTCGGAGGTAGTATGCTCTGTCGCCCAAGATGATGTCCAATCAGGCGCTGGGTTCCCGCCAACGCCCACGGGAGGTCCGAAGAGCGTATCGACCTTGTTCTTCCCACCATCGGCTGCAACTATGGGCGGCATAGTCAAGACGTTGACAACCTGATCGCGAGTGGTCGTAGTGGTAGGTAAGCCTCTATTGGGAGGACGTGGGACGAACTGAGGCATGGTTAATCGTCGGGTCCGATTCCATGGGCGATCTTGGTTGGAATCTACAATTGGTCGAAACGTCAATCCCCCAAACAGAAGGAACATGGCACAGGGATTGCCATCATGGAATTCAGTTCCAGCACTATTTAGCTTGTGAGTGCAACTACGTACACCAATTACTGAGGCTCATTTTGTGTGACTGCCGGAGATGGGGGTGGATGTGATGGCGGGCAAGGTGGGAGAGTGGTGATATTATATGACAGTTCCGCGGGGTACGAACGGCCTGCCCCTCTCCGTACGTTCCGCTCCCTTACTTATAACATGCGAAGGCTTCACGTCACGCAATATTTCAATCACAAGGCTATGATCTACGGGCTCCAATCATCCCCGACTCGCATCCGGACGCCGACCAGTCCGTATATTGCAGGTGTATATTTGTAAACTTCCGGCGCAGTCGAGGCTGCAATAGCAATGCTTGAGGCAATTAGGTAGATCATCAGGGATCCTTATCTTCTGGTTCAAATGCAGTGTGCTAGTACCCATCTCGCTTCACTATTCATGTCACATCTTGCGCAATGAGCTTCCTTCGTGCAAGCTGTGAAGTATTCAAATCACACGAGGAATTGCAACTGTGTTTAGCTTCAAGACAGGTGTGTTCAGAAAATCAGGGGGCGATTAGTTAGGGAAGCAGAATGCATGGGGTCGAACAGGTCGAACAGAAGCGCTGGCGAAGGTGTCCACCTCCTATCTAGACACGGGATGCGTGTCGCACGGGAAGACGCGTTCAGGATGCCGCCGCAGCCGTTGCTGTAAGGTTCCCTAGATAAGATTCTAGCGAAATATTGGAGTCGCATGTCAGCAGAATGCACTCTTAAAGTTTGGTTGGTTTACTGGTGGGGCTCGAACGCAAGTCCGATGGGCCAGTGGACGCAGGACCCAGTGAAGAACGCCCCGATTGCTGCGAAACCGAGGGCCGAACTCAGGTACCGAGGCGAAGGCAAAAGCGAAGGCGCAGAAGGCCGCGAACGAGGATAAGATGGTGATAATAATAGTCGAGAACGTTAGCATATGGGTTTTTGCCACGGTGGATTTTCTAGTATTGTTTTGGATGTTGCATCTCCCCAGTCTCTCCCCCGGTTTTCTCCATTAAATCATATCCAATCAAGTTCAAATCTTTTTGAGCGCTTGCAAGAAGTAGTTCTCGAAAGTTTCTGACTCACTCTAAATACGGAAATGGTTATTCTCAACTCTTCTGACTATCAAGTGCCTGTCTTGGTTACAGCTTGTACATTTATGCTCTTCTTGGAGAGCTTGGAACCGCTGGTTGTTCTTTGCCCACACATGCTATATACTGCCCCAATTGTCCCAGGGTTCTGATGGACTAC
>WSTV01000393.1:0-16676 GCA_019632285.1 Tulasnella sp. 332 | reverse complement strand
AAAATGAAAATGGAGAACCAAATATACTAAACAACGCACATAGATTTAGAGGCTCTTCAGGTGTTGTAATGCAATGGGTCATTCAGGGGGTTGATGGTCGCTTCAGCTGCCAAAAGATATATACTTCCCCAGCGGGGAATCGAACCCCGACCGCCTCGGCGCTGTGAAGCGTGTTGTGCTCGTGAAAGCGAGGTATCCTAGCCGTTGGACTACTGAGGATGGGCTGCGGGAGATCCATAGTGTATTAATATATCAGTAATCTATATCCGTACCACAAATGTTTATTACACTCACCCCCCAGAACGCCCCCGATGAACCCCTGTAAATAGTTCACTTGTAGCTGATTCGTAAGTATTGACATCATGCTGGTGGAAAACCGTCGAGTGCACAAAACCAGCATCCATATTGCACGAACATGGCGACCGGGACTTGAATAGCAGCAGGGTGTTGTAAGACGCATGGAATCGGATGGGCTTGAGAAGCAGCCGCGTTCGGTGGAAATAGTAGACATTAATCATGCCGGAACAAAGCGGACTCGCCGACGAACCTCCCTTTTGCCGACTCCCCAGAACGCTACTCGCCGGCAGATCTTGATCGCATGTGGCCAGCTTCAGATGAGCTGGAAGAGCCTTGCGGTAAATTGAAGTCGGTTTGTTTTACCTGTGAAAAGTGTCAATCACATTTTGGCACGGGAAGTTGCAAGAACGCCTCATGCCTTCATTTTCTGGGCGCCATTGCTCCAGACTCTATATACGTGTCTATAGCGAAGTACCTCCGTCGGTATCATGGAAGCAATGAGCTCAATTCCCCGCACCAACTTTGGACCGCTTGATCGTGGCGAAATTGGTTTGAATAACATAATCGGGCCGCCAGCCAAGAATGATCAACCTCCGCCTCTGCATCGAATCACATAGGGACTTCTTCTAGCCTGTAAGCGGCTGATTATGACCTCTGACAAAAAAAATTCACCCATTGGGGAAATGGGTATTTTCGTCTACTCGGAATAATGGCTCTTCTCTCTCGACTTGAGCCCGACAGTTAGAGCCTGATCACTGTGGAATATAAGGATGGGCGTCTACGAAGCCCAAGGAACCTCACAACCGTTGTGTTGCTCCCTTTCGTCCGATTTGCTCGAGTTCTCGTCGTCAAGATGCGGAAAGGACATCTTCTTTTGCTCTCGGCGTCTATCATCTCCACAGTCCATGGCCTTGGTAGCTCCTGCTCTGCACCTCTAACTCCCAACGCAGTGGCTGGAGGTAAGATGCGTACTGTATGAGGCATTCTCCACGTTCTTCGCTGACAAGCCAAGTAGCCCCCAGCTGGATGCAGACTATTACCCGCCGTGGCACATCTGCTTATAACACAAACCCAGGTCCAGCCACATACAAAGTATATCGTAATGTCATGGACTACGGCGCGAAAGGAGGTCAGTCGATAATCAATGGACGCTGAGGTTCCCTTCTAAGCAGGCTTCGAATCAGATGGCGTAACCGATGATACCGCTGCAATAAATAGTAAGGGGATGTCATGCTAGAAGAGCCCATCAGTCCCTGATTGCCTTTTGCAGCCGCCATCTCTGATCAGAACCGTTGTGGCAACGGTTGTGCGTCTAGCACTCTCACTCCAGCCATCGTTTTCTTTCCTTCTGGAAATTATCTTGTTTCTGGATCTATGTAAGTCAACCCGTCGTCTATTGCACGCGGGGCTAAAGTTCTTGCCCATTAGTATACCTTTCTACCTCACACAACTGGTCGGGGATGCTACCAATCCTCCGACGATTACTGCCAAGGCTGGGTTTGGAGGCTCCGTCATCGATGCGGGTGAGCGCCACATCTTATCATCGCAATTTTGTGGTCTAACAATGTTCCTGCCTGTAATAAGATCCTTACACTGCAAGTGCGTGCTTATTTAACCCGCTTCTTCGCCGCACCTAGCTCATAAAATCTGATATTCGTTCAGACGGACAGTACTGGACTAACCAAGTGAGTAGACTATATTCGTGCCTCACATTAAATCAAGACTAATCTCGCCCCTATTCACCAGAACAACTTCTTCAAGTCAATTCGTCACTTCGTCATTGACCTTACTCGCACCTCAGCTACGTCTGGCGCGACCGGAATTCACTGGCAAGTTGCCCAAGCGACCACATTAGTGGACATCGTCATCAATATGAACACCGATCCGTCGACGAACCATCAGGGTATCTTCATGGAGAATGGATCTGGCGGTTATATGAATGGTCTGATCATGAACGGAGGGCAGTATGGGCTCAACGTCGGGAATCAGCAGTTCACGGGTGAATTCAAGCGTTCTCCAATATTTTCCTCTTCGATATTACGAGGACTCCTAACAAGAACTTATGATATTAGTACGAAACCTGACGGTCAACGGGGCGCGAACCGGTATCTGTGAGTCAAATTCAGCCTCCACGCTCGTACATATCCTCACGCCAGAGTCACACCAGATGCGAACTGGGCTTGGGGTTGGACGTTTCAAGACCTAAACATCAACAACTGTGCTATCGGATTCGAGATCAACGCTGGTGTGGGTTCAGAGGTTATCATTGACGGAAACATCAGCAACACTCCGATCTTCGTTCGAACGCTGGACGTAAGCTATTTGATAGCTGAACTGTATGACATTATGTCTGACCGCCTTGGTCCCTCAGACGTCCGATGGAGACACCGTGGCGAGTGCGGGCTCAATTGTTCTCGACAATATCCAGTTCTCGAACGTCACGTACGGTGTCGTTGACAGCTCTAATGTAGTGCGATTGGCAGGTGGGACGACGACGTACGTTTTGTCGCTTACCTAGCAAGGCTATGATCTCATCTCCGTCAATTTTCAGCATCCGTGAATGGTTTCAAGGTGATCTCTATGCCGGGACTGGCACTACCCCGAGCTATCAACAATCCTTGGGAGCCAGCCCGCCTGAAAAACCCTCCGCACTTCTCGACTCGAATGGCAAGATCTATTCCAGATCTCGGACCGACTACCCGCAATATGCCGCCAGCGCCTTCGCCAGTGTCAAAGCAGCAGGGGCTATTGGAGGTCAGCAATCTTGCAGCATAGGGCATATCGGCATGAGACTAACGTAACTCTGGTGATGACAGATGGCGTGACGGATGACACAGTTGCTATAAAGAGCTTCATCGCTGCAAATTGGGGCTGCAAGATTCTCTTCTTCGATTCTGGAACGTACATGGTCACCGATACTATCCTCGTCCCCACCGGCAGCATTGTCGTAGGGGAAGTATGGACGTTGATCATCGGAGATGGCGCCAACTTCGCCGATCAGAACAATCCTAGGGCCGTCATCCAAGGTATGCTCTGTGGAGCATCAACTTTTCGAATGCGATCTTAATATAGTCCCTATGGCAGTCGGCGCTCCTGGCGACAAAGGCCTGGTCGAAATTTCCGATATGGTCTTCTCTGCGCGAAGTGGTTCTGCTGGGTGAGAGATCAAGCAAATCTATCCAATTATTCATTTTCTAACTAGTGGAGGAAACTCGTGCAGCGCTATTATTGTGGAATGGAACACTGGAGACCAAGAAGGTCAACAGGCGACCGTTGCTGCTTGGGACGTTCATATCCGTCTAGGGGGGTTTACGGGGAGCAATCTCCAACTTGGAAACTGTACGTCACCGGAAAGTCTCTGATAAGAAACATCATGGGCTCCGGCTGAATGATATGATGTGATGACAGGCGCGAAGCTTTCCGGGCACGCCATAAATCCTTGTATCGCCGCGTTTATTGGTCTGCACATCACTTCTCAGGCAAGCGCATCGAGCGTGCCAGTCATTGAAAAATCTTGCTAATCGATCGCGTCTCTCCATCCTTCCAGGCTAGTGCCTATCTCGAAGGTACATGGGTTTGGACAGCAGATCATGACTTGGACGATCCAGACCAATCGTACGACATTGTTCCTGTTATACAGAGCGCTCATGGCTTACGCATCAACTACAGTCAGATTGATGTTTACACTGGTCGTGGTATCGTGACAGAGACCGTCGCTGGCCCGGTCTGGCTTATCGGTAAGGCTTCTCCGCACTTTTGAACTTGGCCATGTCAATGTAATCTCGCCACAAGGTACTGCATCGGAGCATGCTTCCATTGTTCAAGTAGGTCATACATGGTCGAAACAAGCTTATCCAAGAACTAACATACACCCTGGCGCCCAGTATAACTTTGCCAACGCACGCAATGTTTACGCTGGATTCATCCAAACGGAAACCGCTTACTACCAACCTGAAGTCAGCCCTTTTCCGAGTCTCTGTTAGACTGCGCGATACTGATTAGTTGCACCTTAGCCTCCCGCGCCAGATCCATTCTCCATCAGCACTACATACAGTGACCCAACGTTAACGAATGGAAACTCCGGATGGGGTCTTGCCATTGGCGGCACTGCGAGCTCTGTCTTCATTTATGGGGCGGGTCACTATAGTTTCTTCCAGGTAGTCGAAATATACACTCGTCATACGCGACTAAGGCTCACATTCCTTTTGAAAATGATTAGAACTGGAATGGCACATACTGTTTAACTCCTGATAACTGCCAGAATGCAATGGTAAAGGTTGCTTCCACGGCCACTGATACGTACATCTTTGGACTGTCAACGGTTGGCTCAACAATCATGCTCGTCGTAGATTCGACATCTGTTATACTCGAATCAGATAACGCCGATGGGTAGGCCGGGGCGAATAGTCCCCGTTATATGATTCTCTACTGATGCATATTTATGCTTAGCTTCGCGAGCACTTTTGCCTTGTGGAAGAGTAGCGACACCGGCGGGGTTGGAACGCCCCCTCCATTCACCACCTCCCTCATACCCACCACTACCACTACGACTTCTACCACTACGAGTACCACCTTCCCGGCCCCCACGGCCATGGCATATCAAGGTTGCTGGTCAGATCAGGCCAATCCTCGTACCCTGGGTCTGTACAGCACTTCACAAGCAAATATGACCAACTTCCTTTGCCTCACAATCTGCGTTCAGCTCGGATACATTTATTCTGGCACTGGTCAGTATTTTAATGTTGTATTGACACGCTGCTGACGGTCCTCAATTCCAAATGCCCGAATGCAGAATACTATACTCAGTGCTACTGCGGGAACTCGCTCAGCTTGGGTACACTTGATCCTGTAGACTCAGACTGCAACGAAAAATGCGGCGGCGGATCTGATATGTGCGGCGGCGGATATCTCCTATCAGTATGTGACACTTGTTCTCGTCACATGCATAGGCTTTATATCCAACCAATTCTAGGTCTATACAGCCTCTAGCAGTAACACTACAGCAATAGTTGGCACGAGTACCACGATTAGCTCATCTTCAACCACAAGCACTACAGCCCCGACTTCGACTCTTGCGTCGAGCTACGTTGGCTGCTACGTTGATCAAGCAAGTCCGCGTACCCTTCCAGGATACTATACATCAGACCCAAGTATGACAAATCAGCTCTGCTTATCGACCTGTGTTGGGCTAGGTTATACGTACTCCGGAACCGGTGGGTGTCACCAAAGTATTCTTCAGTGTCTGTTTCAGCTCACCTGCAATGTTTTCACGATCAGAATATTATACAGAGTGCTACTGTGGTAACACTCTCAATGGAGCCATACTTGATCCAGTCGACACTGACTGCAACCAAGCATGTGGTGGTGGTGTGGGAGAGTGTGGCGGATCTTGGAGGCTCTCAGTGAGTGACTCTACCTTGAGTCATTTGCCCCAAACTAAGATTATCGCTGCTAAGGTGTACACCACCGCAGCTGGTAATAACACGTCAAGTTCCACTCCCACATCGACAAGTATAGTTCCTACGCCCACCAGCAGCGGTATTCAAGGCCCTACTGGACTTGCTGCTAAGCGGGGTTTGGCCTGGCCAAAAGAGTCCGTATCCGTCATGTATACTTTTATTCTGCCACAACTAATTGTTGGGATTTTTTTCTACCGCAGCAATCGTGAGCCGTGGTTGTAAAACCAGCCATCCCTTCATGAATATTAATTTAGAATCCCGCAGCTTTCGACCCGAATGTCTTCACTGTCGACAATACTGTCAACTGGATATACGTGAGCGACCTCGATTGGCATGTTCATCGTTCACTACCGTGACTTGTGTTCCCTCCTCTTTAGAACTGGGATATTGCGCCGAGTTCCGCGAACCAAGACTTCGGTGCCATCGATGAGTTCTATTTTATGCAATGGGGCTCTGGTGGTATTGAGGATATCGTCACGAACTTTGCTGCCTCCGGATCTAAAACAATTTTGGGATTTAACGAGCCTGATAATGGTGATCAGGTTCGTCCACTTTATACTACTGTAATTTTTTCACGGCAGGGAACCTGATTCTTGTTTCTCCCGTCTCAGGCTAACATTGATCCGGTGACCGCCGCATCATGCGAGTACCTTCTCTTTTCTGTAGAAATTGGCAACTCATATGTTAGAATATTTCAGTGTGGTTGCAATGGATACAGCCTATCAAGACAGCCAACCCATCAGTGTGAGTTTGGTCGATCTTGGTTGGGAACTTTTGGCTGGTGGCTGATATGGCGCTTTTGCCTTTCTCACAGCAAATTAATTAGTCCGGCTGTCACTAATGGTGGAGCACCAAGTGGGCTTGCCTGGCTTCAGGACTTCTTCGGAAACTGCACCGTGTGCGAGTTGGATGGGATTGGTGAGTCCGCTGCACAGGATTCATCAACCGAGCTCACCCGATCTCCGTCCCAGCTGTGCATTGGGTAAGATACCCTTGTATTGGGCCAAGATAAGAGCTTCATCTTTTCGCTTTGATAATCAGTACGGAGGCTGGACGTCAGACTTTCAGGACTTTGTCACGGACGCGACAGCATTCAACTTACCGATATATATGACAGGTATGTTCTGTGTAGAAATTCAATGTTGTGAGCTGATTGAGGCGCATTGACCCATCTAGAAATCGGCCTAAGCTGGGATCAGTCCGTAGTTATATCAAGTCTGGTGTGCAGAAGCCTCACTTACCTGCGACCGTGTCCATAGATATGCGACGACCGACAGTTGGAACCAATTCCTGCCGCTAGCCCTCCGTAAGTAAATAGGGTGGGATCAAAAAAGTAATTTGCTGATAATTTTATCTTCACCCCGCCACCGGTAGAGATTCTCGACAACGAGCCTTTAATGGCAAAATACGCGTTCTTTGGCGCATTCTACGATGGAACTGGTTAGTCATCGTCGATTGATGGCAACACTCTGTGGTTGATTAAGCCCGCCTGTAGCCAAGGATATGATAACATCAACCGGCCAACTTTCTTCAGTCGGTTGTACTTATATCTCCGGCTCCAACACGACCACCTGCGCTTCTCCGCTCCCGCTGACATCATCCACTATTACCATATCCTCGACGAACGTGGCCAGCTCGTCCATTGTCACATCCTCGACAGCTTCAGCTTCTTCTTTCACTCCTTCAGCCTCCATGCCGCCCTTAACATCGTCCACGCCGTCGGGGTCTTCCATGTCGTCGAGCGGCTCTTCCACAACCAGCTTTATACAAACCCAGCTTTCTACCTCTATGACACTCTCTTCGACCCAAAGCTCCATACTATCCACCGCATCTTCCTCTGCAACAGCCCCTTTAGGAAGTTCTACTGGCACTCGTTCTACTAGCAGCTCTTCGATCTCTCTATCCTCTACTTCGTCCAAGACGACCACGACAACATCCGCGACTACTTCAGCTTCCGCTATTATTGCTGTCCCGTACCTTGGATGCTTCTTCGATAACGCCATGATTCGGACACTCAGCAACCACACATTCACAAGCACGAGCATGACTAATGCCGTATGTCAATCAAGATGCTTCGGTTTAGGCTACATGTTTGCTGGAACAGGTGGGTGCCTTGATCGACTCCCAGTCTAAGGCCAGCTCCTCACTACTTTCGTCATCAGAATCGGGAGACCAGTGCTTCTGTGGGAATAGCATAGCCGCTACTGGAATCTGGGACTCAACCGATACTAATTGCAATACGAAGTGTGCCGGGGGCGGAACTACCAAATGTGGATCGACGCTAAAGGTGCGGTTTTTCGTGAGATTGCTTTTCTGGAGTGAAAATTTTGATACCGTATTACCGTCAGCTTTCCGTATACGCGAGACCTATGGCAGCGACATGGCTCGGCTGTTACGTGGATCAAATTAGCCCGCGCACCCTGTCTAACCATGCAACAACATCCAACGGCATGACGAATACGATGTGCCAGTCGACATGTTTAGGTCTCGGCTACGCCTACGCGGGAACTGGTACGTTGATTTTAACACAATCTATAGACATCTTGCTTATACTCGAAAATCATCCCTGCTCTTATCAGAGGCGGCAGTCGAATGCTTCTGCGCGCGATCACTCGCTGGTGGCACACTAGACATCAATTCGGCTCACTGCAATATCCCTTGCGCCGGATCGGCATCGAATACATGTGGTGGCCTGTTGAGGACATCGGTGTACAAAGTCAGCGCACTCAACTCTACAACAACGACCTCGGCTTCGGTCTCGTCAAGAGCTGCCCAAAAATGAGATAGGCTATAGAGAGCAGTGACAGCTGGGAAAGTGATCGTATTTCAGTCTTAGAAGTTGAAAGGGCGATGGAATATGATATCTAACTACTAAACACCTGAAATACAATTGGGCATCTGGTTGTATCATTGACCGCGGGAGCGGAATGGAATCCCGATAAGAGACCGAAGGACCCGTCCTTGACAACCATTCGCAAATATTGTTCAAGAATGTATGATCCAAACCTTCTATACCTACTCACCCATGCTATCCTCCCCCCCGCTACTCTCATATCCATCGGCATTATGCCTCAAGGCTGAACCCAGCATCCCTCTTCTCACATCTTCAACAGTAACCGCGTTATGTGCTTTCTTCACCTTTTCGTACGTGGGCTCCATCTACCTCGCGCGCGCTGGCCGTCTCGCATTCCACGCACCTTCGATAGACGTTCGGAATGGGGCAGAACGCGTCCGCGTCGCCAATGAGAAATGGAGGAATGATCCAGAAGTCATCCGTGCGAGGTTGAATGCTGTCACGATCAGCACAGTGGGCAGTTGCCTCGTCATTGCCTTTGTTCTGCAAAGGATAGGTGAATGCAACGATCTGGTCCGTCAAGTCGTCATTCATTATATATGAAAAGGGCTTGTACGCTCAGCCACTATGGATAGGTCACGTCACTCCAGCACACTTTGGACATTTTGGGACTTGGTTGGTCTCTGCCGACACTACGGACTTTGAAACCTTTCCTTCTCGCACCGATCCTATACATCGGGCCACTCTACGTCGAAATTCTGGAACTACGAGGGCCGTATCGCATGAAGTGGACTTTGAAGCGTGATGTCGTCGACCACTTCTTCTCATGGCAAGGGATACGAAACTTCATAGTTGTGAGTTGAACCTTCGCCGCCCTTCAGCGATACCATGTCCGAGTACTCAATCTCAGTTTTGTATTAGGCACCCATAACGGAAGAGTTCGTCTTCCGCTCATGTGTCATCTCTGTTTTAGTCCTTGGCGGAAGCTCCTTGAGGCGCATGGTGTTCGTCAGCCCCTTGTGGTTTGGCATTGGTATGTCTTGTGATGTGACCTCAGGTTTTCTTCCCCTTCCAAAGTCAACAAGCTGACCGGACGAGGGCCTCACAGCTCACGCACATCACGCATGGGAGCTTTACAATATCTACGGCCGAACGAAACAGGCTGTTCAGCGGGCCGTCATCACGTCGCGTAAGCAGAAAGCTTGCAATCAGCCAAATTATACCTTTGTCTGAGGCTCACAGTCGTCCCCCGCCGTCCTATCAGTCGTACAGCTCACCTACACCACGCTTTTCGGCTGGTTCTGTGCCTTCCTCTTCCTACGTACAGGGTCGATCTACCCAGTGATCTTCTCCCACATCTTTTGTAATGTCATGGGCCTACCTGCGCCGATGTATGCTACAAGTCGGTTCCAATCCCGTGCCACAGGTGCGTCACTGCTTCCCCTCTTGCTAATGCTCACTCATGTAACCCGAACTTTTGACAGTCATCTGGGTGGCCTATGTCGTAGGGATTATCGGTTTCGCATCGGCTCTGGGGCCGTGGTCGCGCGGCGCATAGATCTCTTAGCATGCTCCATTGCATTGTATGTCTTTCCGCGTGTACAATGTGGGCAATATACATGGACATGTAGCTCCCCCAGACGATCTCCGCCTTTCTCAGAAAGTGTAAGTGTGAGGTCGAAGGACACAAAGACGTCTTGCGCTAGGTACGAGTGGATCCTATTTGGAGAGCGGATTGTAAGCAAGGGAGATAGGGGCCTGGAGTGCAACTCGTTCCCACCCAGGGGAAATGTGGTAGTCGTTGCACCAACAGCAATGCGTCGGATCTGTTTTGTACTAGACAAAGCAAAAAGTCATCGCAGACGGTCAGCCTCAAATATCTACACATAGTCTTGAAACTCAGATTTCAGATGAAAAAGAGAAAAAAAATTGACGCGCAGGAGAGTTGTCAATAAAGCCGACTTGTAAGGATTGTCTAGAATCTGGCTGACGCGGGTGTTACTATCGTAGTAGAGCGCCTTGACACCCTTTCCAGACAAGTCGAACTCGGCGACCCTCTCAGTCAATCGGAGGTCGAATCCGTCGATGACGGTCTTCTGCCGGGGTGGATCGGCTGCTGGCTCAACGAGCATCTTTTTGGTGGAGAGAACTGAAGGTACATCAGAATTAGATGCAAAGGGTTAGTGTTTGGGTTGGGGCGTCATTATAGCACGTATCTGAGATCTGTCAACTGGCGAGACGTTGATGATGAGGAAGTTACGGGCGCCAGCGGCGTAGACCTTGTCGACTGACGCAAGGTAGGCGTCAAGCTAAAGAATCACAAGAAATTTCATCTCAATATTTGAGCTTTTCAATTCTTTGCTTGAACGTGTTTTTGGACTCACAGAAACATCCTCGAATCTGAGGGACAAAAAGGAAATCAAAATTCAATCCCATCGGCCAAAAAAAAAAAAAGGGTAGTGCGATACTGCGACTGACGCTCTGCGACTGCCGCTCTCCCACCAACTCCCACCGATGCCGTTGATACTGATGAAGAAAGTCATGGGGTTGACGGTGGGCGTGAGGCGACGGTGTCGAGATATCTATTGACTTGGTCGGTCATGGAAAACACGGTGGGGACGTAGGGGTGACAAGATTCGCACCGATGGTAGCACCATTAATGGAAGGGAAAACATTGTTCATGATGTAGAAAATCTGTGACTGAAGGAGAGAATAACATTCACCCATATGCAAGGTTGTACACGAAGATCAACGACTTGGTCTAGACTACGGTGAGATCGTCGATGTAGTTGTTGAAGATCCCGGAATAACTCCTTTCATCGGACCTACATTCCAACACAGATCTAGCAGCACGAAGGACTCCGAGTCCTATTGATCTCGATCGCAGAGCTGTCTGTTTTCATGAAGGAATCCCACATGTGTTGCTCTGACTTGGTGTGCCTGAACTTTTGATGATTCCATCGGCAGTGCCTATGCCCATACCCCTGGATCTCTCTCGGTCATCCCAACGGTAGACATGTGGAGTAAATGAAGAGAAGGCCGCGCGGTTATCCGAATGTGGTGGTCCTGCAGGCCGTAGTTCGGATAGCCCATTTCGATGTGTGAAAACTGCAAACTCCATTCGCCATTGATGCTCCCAAGCCACCAACTAATATCCCCAAGAACTCTTGCCTCAGACCACACCTAGATCGTTCCACTTACGTAATGAGCACCGGGGCCCAACAACCCAGCGAAGGACGAAGAGCAACCCCATTTGTGGCTTGAAAGAGGGAGGCTCATGTTCAAGAGCACCGTCAACCCAGGCCTGGGCAGCATATAGCCAGGCAGGCGAATGAGGTGCAGCTGTCCAACCAAACTACTCACCGTCTAATTCCCTTGCTACCCTTTCCTATTGGGTCAATAGTGAAACAATGTCAGGTATCCTCTTCCAAGATGGAGTTGCCTTCCGTGACAAAGGGGGAATCCAGAGTTTCTTGGAGGCGAATATCCCAGCGGGTTTCATTCGTAGAGCATGGGAGAGCGACAAAAACTATCAAGTAAGCCACCCCCATCGACTATGAGTCTCGACTGCTTTCGAAAAACATTTGTTTAGTTTCATTCCCATTTGGATACACTGATAGATGTACGTGTGCGACGATTGGCACACCTCTCGCGAAGCTGGGACCCGAAATCATTTGACGCTGAACGTCTTTACGCTGGACCAGAAGGGCGAGAGGATAGCTCGGTCCGTCTATCGCGTCTTTGATAACGGCTCCATCTCGCAAGAAGGAACGGTTGAACTTTCGGGTAACGATGAGTATGTTTCATTAGCTGGTCGTCAGCTGTCATATTTTGTCAATGGTCCCAAAATTTTACGAATTTTGCAGCGGCGGTAAACAAAGCCTCTCTCCAACAGAACGCCCTGCGTCAAATCTCCACCCACCAAACGAAAGCATAATCGAGAGGGTGAAGGAAAGCGACCCCAACCCTGTAGGGGTTGCCGTAGCCGCGACAGTAGCGGCCGGTGCAGAGCTGGATGAGGACAACTTCAACTGTGACTGCTGTGGCGGTGACGGAGGTGATGACAGTGGCTGCTGTGTGATAATGTGATGTCATGTGAGTTGACCCAGTGCATTCCAGTGGTCATGATGTTATGGGGGTTGCCTGCGGTACACGGGGATTCCAATCTTATGCCATCGATGTAATCACGCCTCTCTCTTAGTTATATGTACTCTACGGAACGTAGACATCTTCGTCCGTAATATTCGTTTGGGTCGAACGTGTCGCGCCGCCGTGGGTCGCGCGTAGTCTCCTGCAAGGTGCCTGATTCTCAAGGATTCTTGTTGGATTGCATATATTCCCACACGTGTATCAAAAAGGAGGATGTATTCCTACGCCCCTTCGCAATATCTTCGGTCCTACGTGCATCTCGGAGGCTCTTTTCGACAGTTTGAAAATCCTTAGAAAGGGGTGAGAGTGAGCTCGAACAACGCTGAGATATCCTTCGCGAGGTACGAATGGACCCTGTACAACAAACGTGAAAATTAGCAGGCAAGCCATAATATCCATTCGGCTCATGCCGCTCACCCTGGGGAGATGTGGTAGTTGTTGCACCAGCAGTAATCCGTCGCGTTGGTGCCAAACTGATGACGAGGTCAAAACGGTCAACCCCTTGGACGCAGAGTTACGTAGGCGAATTCGCTCACGGTGGTACTGTCAACAAAGCCATACTTTTGAGGGTTGTCCAAGATCTGGTTGACGCGAGCGCTGCTATCATAGAAGAGCGCCTTGACACCCTGCCCTGACAAGTCAAACTCGGCGACCCTGGCGGCCAATCGAGCGTTGAATCCATCGATGACGGTCTTTTCCCCTGCCTGATCCGCGGCTGTCTCTGCAAGCATCTGCAATGAAGTAAGCATTCTAGACGTGAAGACTAAAGCTCGTGCAAAGATATAAATGCCCACCAAAGGAGATCGGTTCACGGGCGGGACATTGATGAAGAGGAAGTTGCGGGCGCCAGTGTTGTAGACCTTCTCCACGAGCTCAAAGTAGGTGTCCAACTGAGAGAATTGTGGAAATTCGGCTTCAGCGGATGGCGAGGGGATTGAACTGTGTCCAAGTAAGACTCACCAGAACCTCATCGAATCTGAAGGGACGGGATACAACGTTTCAGCCGGTTGTTCGCGTTTTGAGAGCATACAGCTCCCCCAATTATCTGATGTCATTGACTCACGCTGTACGACTGCCGGGATCGCTCCAACTGTTGCCAATATCGTTGATGCCAATGAAGAAGCTGAAGATGGAGTTCTCGGGTGTCCAAGGAGTCGATGCCGGGCGCGATGCAACGGAGTCGAGGTACTCGTTGACTTGGTCGATCAAGGACAACACGGTTGGGAGGTATGGAGTGACGAGATTCGCGTCGATCGTAGCACCGCTAGACGGAAAGGGGAGATTGCTTAGGGAGTGATCAGTGGCGAAAGAGGGAAGACACTCACCCATATGCAAAATTATACGTGAAGATCAGCGACTTGTTGTAAACTGCGGTGAGGTCGTCAATATAGTTTGTGAAGAGCCCACATGCGGTGTACCCACTAACAACGCAAGTGCGTGAGTGACAAGGGATATTTGAAATAAACCGACAATGTTTAGGCTCATACGGATAAATGGGGTTGCCAAATGGATTCTCGAGGTTTGGCAACGGCCCAGTTGTGACGTTGAACGACTATAAAAGACCCAAGGGTTGTCAGAGGGGTTTTGACGCGATGTTGACGTGAGAGAAATTCTCACAGTGGCCGTGTAGGAGTCACCGAAGGCAAACCAGTACTTTGGCTGTGGTGCTGGTGCTATATAGTTCCAGCCCGAGTCAGCCAATTGCATGATACGTGTCTATTTCAAAGTGCTAGCCTACCAGCGGCGACAATCCCAAGCGCTCCAGCCACTAAAGCGAGGGAAGATAAGGCAGAGAGAACGTGAACCATGATGTGGCAGGCGGTGACGGGTTGTGATCAAGGAAAAGACAGAGGTACAACGTCTTTAAGCTCGACCAGCGATTTTATGCTCTTATTATACCATTTGTTAAACGTAAGAGGCACTAAGTCCCACTATCATGGGCTCCCCGGACCCGGTACGGACAGCGCGCATTGTATTCCAGTCTATTGAGAAGCCTGTTCGAAGCAGAGGTCCGCCGGTATTTTCCCTTTCTTCGGACCCAGTAATAGAGAAACGTATAGGGCTGGGCTTAATAGAGAATCCCTAGTGCTGCTACGCGGAGCCGCAGGGGGTGTCTATTGCCGTGCATTCTCTCAATGGGAGTTTCTCTGGCGCAATCAAATTGAAATCTTCTTGATCCTTGAGGGGGCAATCTGGATTCTGATCCCGCCAGGAATATCAGAACCGTCCGCCATCCCAAGTATACAGGTGCAGTCGCGGAGTAAAGGGAAGCTTCCGTGATTGCTGGGGTTTATACATCATCCGAAAATGAGACCATCATCACCTTCAACTTTGGCCGCAGATTTGAGTAGCGTAACAAATATGCAGGTCAACCCGGCTCTCTGAGTGTACGCAGAAAGGGTGTACGCTTCGATCTGGATGATGAATTTATGGTTATTGTGGTGCATCCACTGAGAGGACAGCACCTGAGTGACATTTCCAAGAATTGCATGATCGAATCAAACAGGCGGTTCTACGAAGGGCCGGAGAAACATGGAAAAGGAAGCGAAAAGCATGAGATGACTGGCTTTGATCTGCAGAATGACCGTGGAATGATGAGAGAAGCAAACAGCCGGGAAAATAGAATGTTAAGAAAGTCAAGCGCCGATGATTCGCCTACATCGGCTTGCACTCGACATGGGGTGTGGCATACATAGGTATGTGGACATAAAGAACAATCAATCAATGAGGACCGTGACCCGTATGACTTCTCCAGGATGCTGGGGAACCGGCGAAGGGGTTTAGCAGGTGATCCACGGGCATGCCCTCCGCCTAAAAACGGATGGTCAGCGCACTAGATTTTAATCATGGTTTGATCATATACACCTGAAGCCAACTCACACGACATTTCTCCTTCACACGCGCTATCACAGCCGAGGAATCCTCTTGTAGCTCCGCTGGGATCCCCTTCGTTGCAACAACAGCAGCAGAACCGGGAAGTCAGCGCGAGTAGGAAAACAGCGTGATGCTAGAGGAATCTCACCTCAAGTAAATATTCAAGAGTGAGTTCGTAATTAAGACCGGCGGCCACGAGTGCAGTCATGATTTGATTGACAGCGAAGCCCATGGTCAATAGGGGCAACACTTTAGACGAGAGTTGGTTCTTCGCATCGCTTTCCATGTCGCTCTCCATGAGGGACTTTGCCAGAGCGAGAGAGGCGTTTTCTGAATTGTCATTCGAAGGTGTTGGAGGTGTGACGAACGGTGGAGTTGAAGATGCTGTTGGGGTTACATCACTGTTTGTGGATAGTTGCTGACCATTTTCTTTCCATGCACTGCTGGAAGGTGTTTCCATCGGCCTTATTACGCATACTGGAGCTGAATTGTTTGACGTTACGGTGGGTAGTGCCGCTTGTGGCGTTGACTGAGAATCGGGATTGTGATCAACTACGTTATCCCGGGACGAGGATATGAATTAGGTATTAATGACACTCACAATTTCTGCTGGATTTATCATAACGCTTTTCTCTACCATCTCACTGTTTTTGACCGTCTGGCTACCCTCGGGTAGTCTCCTCTCCTCCACCAACTCGACTTCCTTGTCGTTTATTGAGACTTTCGGCAGGACGGTGGTATCCGAAGAGACCTTCTTGGGGCGCTGGGCCAGAGCGGCACCAAGACGATCTAAGCACCTCTCGTCTTCGGCATCGTTGGGAGGGCACAACTCCAAAATCTGTCGCTCCGACTCGATCATAGACTCTAGGTCCGTGACGTCTCCAAATATCTTCCATTTCGCCTCCTGAGCCTGAGCGAGAGTCATAAGGACGAGTCGACGCGAGGTTGGATCATTCGGTGACTGTGCTTTCAACCACTCTTCCAATTGTTTGATCGCGAGGTCTAGGTCTGAGTCGTCCGTGGTCTGTTCGAAGCGGAGGATGAGCGCAGAAGCGTAATTGATCACACTGCTATGATGTAGCTGCTGTCCTGGCGGTAGAAGA
>WSTV01000391.1:5515-20508 GCA_019632285.1 Tulasnella sp. 332 | reverse complement strand
ATCCTAGCTCATTGTGACATGTTTGGTATGACTACGGTCTTCGAGAGCGCTGGTAGACACCAGTGCTGTGTCATCTCACAAACGTCACCGCCCATTTGGAAGGATGTCCTACCTTCCTTGGAACGAAGGCGTCGCACGCAGGTTTCAAACTCTGGAGCTCCTTTGTGTTCATGCACAAATATGCGTCGGGTCAAGATAAAGATTTCCAATTTATTTTCTGGAAAGTGATTGATCGACTCAGATGTGCGTGGAGTTTTCATTCATTGCTGAGCATTTTTTCTGACCATACCCTGACGCGCGATCGGTCAGGTGAAGCACATACTATCTGGTTTCTTACACCTTCAAGAGCTTGATATCACCACATACACTAAAGTGAATGCTGAATCACTACTAGTTATGGTTAAAGCGGTGGCCAAGCAGTGTGGTTAACTATGTTCTGTCCGATGGAAAACTAGAACCCGGGTTTCAAATGATACTCTTGGAGAATGTATTTTCCAAGGTTGGATATACCAATACGAGCTGATTGACGGAATATAGAGTATAGTTCAAGCGGCTGGCGGGCGCTGCTGTTTGAGGGTGCCTCACGTGAGCCAGTTACAGCTCCTCTCCCAATGTCCTAAGCTCCTAGGCTAACTTTCAGTCGTCATTTATCACAGCGATACGACCCCGGTTGATTCATTGTCATCGATCGCCATAATCCGTCCTGGTCTGCGAACCCCGATGAATGAATCCAGCAATTGTGTTCTGCCCGTAGCTCTGCATATCGCGGTCTCCACAAGCTGGACTTTGTCCACCTGGGAAGGACAGGCTACTCGTATATACCTTAGGTGAGAAGGCGGCTATCCTTATGGGTAACAAGATTTTGTGTGCCCTGGAGCTGTGCTCCGGCTGTTAGAGACATTGAAGAATCAAATGACTAGGACAACACACATGGCTAGCTTGAATCATCGCTGCAACCCATCTCCTGATTGCTGGCCACAAGGTGAAAGCAATCTAAACTTGAAAAAAAAACCCTTAAAACGAACTAGCTGTTGGAGCTACAGGTCCCTATCCCATGCCTAGTCTGTGACTGGTAGGGAGCATGATTGGGTGGGCATGTACCTGGCGTCTTGGGATTGATGTCTCTTCCCTACAAGATTTAACGGTGCTCTTGGCTACGTACTTACGCTATATATGATGCGATCGTCCAGTGTGGTAGGTCAAGATAGACTGCCGAACCGACGGAGCCGAGAAACGGGACGTATCAAGGGGTACCATCAATCTTGATGATGAGGCATTCCCGGGCCACAAAGGCGCGTTCCAAAGTTTGCATTCTCAGATCGACTGGCTGTACATACTTACTGGCAATATTCAACGAAGGAGCCCTTGGCTCAAGCATTCATATGCATATGTTCCCACTGAACGAATTCCTCGCTGATTGAGAACCCTGTATTTGATCGTGATGCGACGCTCTGGTCGTTATAGATGGTGGATGGCCGACACATAGTGGAAGACCGCTACTGCCGTTCCACAACCCCCTGTTGCGGCTTGTTAGACTTCTCGGCCGCCTTGAGCACAAGCTATCACACAACCGAGTTTGAGTTTGATGGCCAGAACTCTTTCGGCATTATAGTTCTCCCGCACAGGGCAAAACGCCGCGCCGACATTCGGGTGCCTGACACGCCAATGCCCATATTTGACATTTGACCGACACTACGACCACAGCCTTTTTTTTCTCCCTTTAGAACCGCGACTATCTCCCTGCTTTATTCTCCGGTTCATTGTCCAAGCTGATTGCGGATACACGCTCTTTCACCATCCTGCCACGTCGACGCCATCCAATGGCCGCCACACCCCCACGACGGGATTCTAGTACACTCTCTCCCCGTCTCACTTCTACCAGCTTTAGCTTCGATAACAAGCAAGAGAGAGACAGGACCCGAGATGACATTGTTGAGCTCAAGAAGGGACTAGGGATACATGCTGCGGAGACCTCTGGAGCATGGGCTGCAGGTGAAGATTTAATGTTACCTTTATGCTGGGTCACTAGCCCTGAAGTAAATACTAATCACGACTGGTCTGTCCTTGTCACTGATTAGTCCCACCAGTACTATCATACTGTGGGGCTTCTATCTTGATGACGCTCGTCAATAAGGTGAGGCATTGACAGATCACACTCACTGCGAAAATATATCATGTTGATTTTATATATGGTGTTAGTTTGTTGTGTCAGGAGCCCATTTCTCTATGAACTTCCTGCTGTTGGCAATGCAGTCGGTCGTTTGCATATTTTGCGTGACCATCTCGAAACGAATGGGCTTCATCTCGTTCCGGGATTTCGACTTGGAGGACGCCAAGAAATGGTTCCCCATTAGTTTCCTGCTCGTATGTGTAATTTATTCGGGAAGCAAAAGTTTGGTGAGTCTGCAACTTTAATTTACGGCTCTGGGAGTTAAATTCACCCTGTGTTACGTAGCAATTCCTCAGCATTCCAGTTTACACTATCTTCAAGAATTTGACCATAATCTTGATTGTACGTCACATTAGATACTTTTTCCCGGCTTCGATTCGTTTATGCATTATACACTTTCATGTTATAGGCTTACGGAGAAGTTATATGGTTTGGCGGCGCAGTCACCCGATTGACTCTTGGTTCGTTTATCCTAATGGTACGCCTACATTGGTCGATGTTTGCGGGGCTTTTTTGAAACTTATTAACTTTCTTAGGTTATCTCTTCTCTTATCGCAGCATGGGCGGACATCTCCCATACCGTCACGTCCTTATCACTATCGGCCGTCTGGGCTGATCCAGCAGGAGCTGCGGCCCAGCTTCCGGCTGTGTCAACCGTGGTTGGTAACCTCAACGCTGGGTACATGTGGATGATCATCAACTGCTGCGTGACAGCCGCGTACGTGAGTGCTACCCTCCCAACGTCTGCACCTTCTGTGGCCTGTCCCTAAAGCCTAATATGCACGGGGGTTGACGTAGGTATTGACCATGCGAAAACGGATTAAATCAACCGGGTTCAAGGACTGGGACTCGATGTTCTACAACAACCTCCTGTCTATTCCTGTTTTGGCACTCTTCTCCTTCCTCGTCGAGGATTGGGGTTACGAGAATCTCAATCGGAACTTCCCGATCGAATCCCGAAACCTTCTCCTGTCTGCGATTGCCTTCTCCGGAGCCGCTGCCGTTTTCATCTCGTATACCACGGCTTGGTGTGTGCGCACAACGAGCAGTACAACCTACAGGTGCGTTCTTCTTTCTTTCTTTCTTTCTTTGTTGCCCCAAAAAGATGGATAACGTTACCTTGCATTGGGGTTTTCTGAATCGTACGTTGTTTTACAGCATGGTTGGTGCACTCAATAAGTTGCCTGTCGCAGCATCGGGAATGATCTTCTTCGGGGATCCAACGACCGTGGGCTCCGTATCGGCCGTCGGATTAGGTTTCTTCGCGGGTGTCGTCTACGCTGTGGCCAAAAACAACCAGTCCAAGGCGGACAAAGCAAGGGCGGGCCCCTCTTCAGTGATTCCCCTTCATCGCAAACCATAGACTGTCTCCGTTGTGTCTCATATTATAAACAATATCCATTGATGCTCTCATAGCGTTATAATGAGTATGAGATCTAGTGCTTGACATGTTAGCCCGCTGTGTCAGAGCCATGTCCGAAACTCACACGTCTCTGTGTAGCTTGCTCAATAGCCACCGAGCGGATCTCACTCGGTGATAGTGTTCCCAGGCGCGAACTTTTGGTCGAATGTTTCTGAAAAGGGTTATATTCATGCTTCAGTAACAGCCGGCCTGAGTTAAACATAGCGCGGAAGCGCTCAATTCCTATCCTGCAGCAGCCTCGGACGTAAGGAGTGAAGTGTAGGCCTGAGAGTCTTGAACCTTTGTCATAAGAAGCTATGGTTCGGATCGCCGTGTAATTATCTCAGCTTGTAGCACCGCAGACGAGTCGCGTGCCGGAACGAGTATGATCACCGGGTGCACTGAGTGGTGGCAGGTGGGAGCAAGCAAGAGGTGGGACCAACGATGGGAGGCTGGTAATAGGCCTTGACTATTACTCAAGACAGTCACGAGTGGCTCAGCCGAATAACTGGATTGCAAGACCAGTCGATCTGAACATTATTTGTTGAGGAAGGGTTATCTACTAGGCCGTGGTTCTTGTACTCTACGGGGCTTCTTAGCTTGAAACAGATATATGAAGGCGGGCTGGTCGCAACCGCTAGATTTTATCAATTCATTCCTGATGTCATATGCTGCATCGTGTGGGGTTTACCTTGTGTGGGGAAGGGAATGATTCCACGATAAGACGAGGATAAGAGCTTAAGACCCTGTCGCCCTACGAGATTGTGGATCTGACTAGACAGACCACGCGCGCCCAAGACCCAAGTTTTTAACTCGTTCTTCACCATTCTCTCACCCATCTCATCGTCGACGTCTTTGACACGCTTGTACTACAAGCTTACTCTTCCTCCAGATCACTGACAACATCTACGATCAAAGATGGCTTCATTAGCACCTGCTGCTTCGGTGCCCACCAGTCCTGGTGTCACGCCCGTCCACTCGATCAACACAATGAGGAGGAAGTCGGCGGGCCACAGTGGACCGTTGACTAAAATCCTGGTCGCCAATCGAGGTGTCAGTGGCTTTTCTTTTCCCCAGTAACTAGAGTGTCGCTATTGGTCAACTCACGCCGCATCCTTCCCTGTAGGAAATCGCTATCCGAGTCTTCAGGACAGCCCATGAACTCGCCATGCATACTGTGGCTATCTACTCCTTCGAGGATCGGCTGTCTGCCCATCGTCAAAAGGTGAGCGAGTTGGGGGCGTTTTAGGGCCCGGCAATCGCCGGCTTTTGACAGCCACTGATCGGATCCATTGACTCCTCCTGCAATTAAGGCGGACGAAGCCTATCAGGTTGGCAAAGGCTTGTCGCCCGTTGGAGCTTACCTCGCGCAAGATAGGATCATCGATATCGCGCTGGAGCATGGAGTAGATATGATTCACCCCGGGTACGTTCTCGAGCCCGTTCTCCAAACCCGCTTTTAGCTCATATTTTAGCCGCTGTAAATCTATTGTTGGTCAGGTATGGCTTCCTTTCCGAGAACGCCACGTTTGCCCGCAAGGTCGAGGATGCTGGTATCGCATTCGTTGGACCATCTCCGGAGGTTATTGACGCGCTGGGTGACAAAACAAAAGCTCGTGATATCGGTAAGATTGTGGACGTATACTTCACAGATACAACCCTCTACTTTTCCCCGCCAAAAGCCGTCTGACATGTGTGTTGGGTTTTTTGTGGGACAGCGATTCAGTGTGGAGTCCCCGTCGTCCCTGGTACCCCTGGACCAATCGCTGCCTACACGGACGCGCAAAAGTTCATTGAAGAGAACGGCTTCCCGAGTACGTCGATTTGGACTTGTGGACTTCTAGGCTCGACGCTAATGTTTAAAGCTCTCTATCAGTCATTATCAAGGCCGCCATGGGAGGAGGAGGGCGCGGAATGCGTGTCGTTCGTGAACAATCTGAGCTGAAAGAAGCCTTCGAGCGTGCGGTCGGCGAGGCCAAGTCTGCTTTCGGTGACGGTACCGTCTTCGTGGAACGCTTCCTGGACCGCCCACGCCACATCGAAGTTCAGATTCTCGCAGACGGTCAAGGCAACGTCATCCACCTCTTCGAGCGTGACTGTTCCGTCCAGCGGAGGCATCAAAAGGTCGTTGAGGTTGCACCAGCCATGAACCTTCCCGAGAGCGTGCGTCAGGCTCTTTTGAACGATGCGATCAAGCTGGCCAAGAGCGTCAACTACCGGAACGCTGGTACTGCTGAGTTCTTGGTCGATCAAGTGGGCAGGCATTACTTCATCGAGATCAACCCGCGTATTCAGGTCGAACATACCATCACGGGTTCGTGCCCACGGTTCTTCTTCTTGTCATCGAAAATGAAAGGCTAAAAAAAGACCAATTTTGTCAGAGGAAATTACTGGCATCGATATCGTTTCGGCTCAGATCCAGATTGCAGCAGGAGCTTCACTTACACAGCTCGGTCTTTCCCAGGAGGCCATCTCCAAACGAGGCTTCGCCATCCAATGTCGTATCACAACGGAGGATGCGGCGCACAACTTCCAACCTGATACTGGCAAGATCGAAGTCTATCGAAGTGCGGGTGGTAATGGTGTGCGATTGGATGCCAGCTCCGGTTTCGCTGGTGCTCAAATCACTGTGAGGTCCTAATCTCTCTGACTTGTAGCCATATCTGGCTGATTCCTATCATTTTGCAGCCGCATTACGACAGTCTCCTCGTCAAGGTCTCCGTTTCCGGCACAACCTATGAAGTCGCCAGGCGGAAGATGCTGCGTGCTTTGGTCGAATTCAGGATCAGAGGTGTCAAGGTACAAATGACGTCACTTTTTACTTCTCTGTATCCTGTCTAATTGAGAGCCCTCCAGACCAACATTCCTTTCCTGTTCCGTCTTCTTACCCACGACGTCTTCATCGCCGGAAAAACCTGGACTACGGTGCGCAGATGGTAGCTCCCTCTGTCTTCTTGATCTTAGTGTGCTCACTGCACTCTCCATCTTCAGTTCATTGACGATACTCCAGATCTCTTCAAGCTCGTCGTTACCCAGAATCGTGCTCAAAAGCTTTTGGCATACCTCGGAGATCTTGCCGTCAACGGAAGCTCAATCAAAGGCCAAGTGGTTAGTTAGGCTTGCGTTCACACGCGTGTCAGACCATGGCTCACACACGTTGCTGAAGGGTGAGCCTGGACTCAAATCGGAAGTAGTGATCCCCACTCTCCAAGACCGGGAGAACCCAGATGGTCCTCCCCTCAACACTTCCATCCCTTGCGAAGTCGGGTGGCGTAACATCATTGTCAAGAAAGGACCCGAGGCATTCGCCAAGGCCGTTCGTGCCTATCCTGGTACTCTGATCATGGACACGACCTGGCGTGATGCGCACCAGAGCTTGTTGGCGACCAGGCTGAGGACCATCGATATGGTCAACATCGCCAGGGAGACGAGCTGGGCCATGGCAAACGCTTACTCGCTCGAGTGCTGGGGCGGTGCTACCTTCGACGTTGCGATGAGGTTCTTGTACGAGGATCCTTGGGAGCGTCTGGTAAGTTTGCTTCGCAGCTTGCATCCGTTTCACACGACGATATGGTTCTCACGAAGTCTACTCGACATTTCAGCGTGCCCTGAGGAAATTAGTTCCCAACATCCCATTCCAAGCCTTGGTGCGAGGTGCAAATGCCGTCGGTTACACGAGCTACCCGTACGTTTTAGTTCGAAACTTGACCGTAAGGTCGTCGCTAATCTTTTCCGTAGTGACAATGCGATTTACGACTTCTCTAAGAAGGCTGTTGAGAACGGTCAGTCAGGGCTGCACCATCCCACGAGAATATCTTCAGCTAAAGTCCCATCTCTTCAGGGCTGGACATCTTCCGAGTGTTCGATTCGCTGAACTACATTGGTACGTTGCTGCATGCGTGTGTTGTGTGATCCAGGACTGACTCCAAGACTTGATTGCTCCCGCAGAAAATGTGAAGTGTCCTCGAAGATCACTTTTGTTGGCCTGTGGCTAACACTATGAACTTGTAGATGAAGCTCGGGATTGACGCCGCCAAGAAGGCTGGAGGTGTTGTTGAAGCCGTCGTTTGTTACAGTGGTGATGTGGCCAACCCCAAGCGGACCAAGTATACACTGGAGTACTACCTGAACTTTGTGGAGCAGCTGGTAGCGGAAGGCATTCATGTCCTTGGGATCAAAGACATGGCTGGACTATTGAAACCGACAGCCGCAACGATGTGAGTGGAATCTGGTCCGTTTGGGTACGCCGGCTGAACTCGTCACGATGGACCTCAGGTTGATCGGAGCCATCCGCAAAAAGTACCCAGATCTTCCCATCCATGTCCACTCTCACGACACCGCCGGTATTGCTGTATCTAGCATGCTCGCCGCGGCAGCTGCTGGCGCGGACGTGGTCGATGTCGCCATCGACAGCATGTCTGGTCTTACGTCGCAACCAGCTATGGGTGCGATCGTCTCTGCCTTGGAGCAGTCAAACCTTGGAACGGGCATTCGATACGATGACATCCAGGCTCTGAACCTCTACTGGACTCAAGTCCGGATGATGTACAGCTGCTTCGAGGCAAACGTCAGGGCTTCCGACTCGTCCGTATTTGATCATGAGATGCCTGGAGGACAGTATACCAATCTTATGGTCAGTTTTTTAATCTCCCAAATTATACCACTTCTGACATTTTCTACTTAGTTCCAAGCACAACAGCTGGGCCTCGGCACCCAATGGACAGGTAAGAGCCTGTGTGTTGGCTTCAATATCACAGCTCATCAACCAACCCTGTCTCACAGAGATCAAGAAGAAATACATCGAGGCCAACCAGCTCGTGAGCCCACCGCCCAGCCGTCATTCTTTCAAACGACGCTAACTCATCTATTTCAGTGCGGCGATATCATTAAAGTCACTCCGTCGTCCAAGGTTGTCGGTGACTTCGCTCAGTACATGACATCCAACAACCTTACTAGCAAGGACGTCCTAGACCGGGCAGAAAGTCTCGACTTCCCATCCTCTGTTGTTGAATTCTTCCAAGGCTACCTCGGACAGCCGGTAGGAGGATTCCCAGAACCGCTTCGTTCCCACATCATCCGCAACAAGCCCAGAATCGACGAGCGACCCGGAAGCACGATGGAACCTTTGGACTTCAGGAAGATCAAGCAGGAGCTGCGAGCCAAGTTCGGCAAGCATATCACCGACGTCGATGTTACTTCCTACGCCATGTATCCCAAGGTGTTCGAAGAGTATCAGGGCTTCCTCAACAAGTATGGCGATCTGAGGTATGAAATTTATTGTTGTTGCTATTCGTGTATAGTTCTTGGGTTCTAAAGGAATCGCTTTCCACTAGTATCCTTCCTACTCGTTACTTCCTCGGCAGGCCCGAGATTGGCGAAGAGATGCACATCTCGATCGACAAAGGAAAGATGCTCATCATCAGACTGATGGCGGTGGGTTCTGTTCTTGAGGGACAGGGCGTTCGAGATGTTTGGTTCGAAGTCAATGGCGAGGTAGGACCACGCCAGCTTGTACCACGTACGTATGATTGGGCGATACTGATAACAATGCTATAGGTCCGAGCAATCACCGTGGAGGACAACAATGCTGCTGTGGAGACAGTCACCAGGGAGAAGGCAACTCCGGACCCAGGGTCGGTTGGCGCACCCATGTCTGGTGTCATCATTGAGATCCGAGTCAAGGAGGGACAGGAGGTGAAGAAGGGTGACGTGCTTTGTGTGCAGAGCGCGATGAAGGTAAGCTCTGGTATATCCAAGTTATTCAGATCAAAGCTGATATGACGTTTGATCAGATGGAGAGTGCCGTTTCTGCGCCGGTGTCCGGTCGGGTTGCACGGGTCGTGTGCTCCGAGGGTGACAGTCTCCAATCCGGAGATCTGTTGGTTGAGATCAAGCATTGAAAGAAAGGATCAAACACCTAGAATCGATTCGTGAACTGTGAACTACATATTGTAATCCGAACCTACCATTGTCTTCGATTTTTGAAGTGGACCCTCGTGTGACATTGATCAATTGAAACAGCCATCGAGCAATCCTAAACGCCAGCACTGACAGTTTAAATTTTCAAAAGGTCCAACCAAAAGTCATAGAACCAGGGTCCAAAAGCTTCCGGCTTACAAATATGAGAGGCTTTGCTTGTCCTTCCACACCCAGCTCCATCACCAACACAACACAGAACGCGAGGTGCAATTGCAATCACAATCTCTCAGTGCGATCAATATGTTCCAATATGGAACTACCTCCCCATTTTTGATTTGCATCTCCTAGATTGGAGACAGATCTCATCCTTGCTGCCCACAAATTCAACTCCTCATACAAGTTGGCCTCTTCAGCTCGCAGACGATGCTTATACCTTACACCTAGAACGGGATACCTTATCCCGACCGGGATTTGCAAGAGAGTCCTGAACCAATAGCTTGGGCCACAGTGATCTCACGAGTTGGATGCGCAGCCATTGCTCCCATGAATTTCTAAATTCTCCGTCAAGCGGCCGGCATCACGACTGCGACACACCGATCCCGTTGGTCGAAGGCCCGAAGCTTATGGGAATCATTTCTCTGATCCGGCCTCCGACCACTTTTCACCGACGCTCGAGCGCTCGCAACTCAAGGCCACCTCCGAATTTAGGACTGCACACTCCCGCGCTGGCGACTCTCCGAACATCAGGCGTCATCTGAGTTCTCAATATGGACTTTGCAGCTTCTCTCAACCAATCTGGTTAATTTTAGACCGTCCATCAGGCATTCGGCACTTCTGATTGGATCTCATGCCCCCATAGCTGAACTGTTCCCAGTTAATTTTGGCATTTCACTGTACCGAGCGAAGCTTTAATACACCACTGCGGGGTTTATGTTGCTATGGTGCCTTTGACAGGTCGCGTGTTGCATCTCAAGTGCCGATCCGAGTTTTGATGAAGGTCCCTTTTTAAAAGCAGAGACCCCCATCATCGCGGCTCAACAATTATAACCCGGTAGTGAAGGAAACGGCACATATGCGAGCAGCGAGCTGCTAAATAGGTTTAGGAACGCTGCGCCGATGGATTGATACCCGCTACTCGGCCTATAAGGAGGGCTGTTTGTCATTCATCAGCATTTAAACCTCCTGTCCTCTCTCTGCTAGTCTCGATCAATCCAACCACTTGATTCATACCATGGTTTACGCAATACCCCTGATTGGGAGTCTTCTTCTGGCCTCCGCCACGTTTGCTGTCCCTACTAACCTGGCTGGACGGCAGCAACGCCGTCGCGAGCACCACAGGTCACGCCCCAAGACTCTCACTTCCGAAATACCTCGCCCAGAATACAGTGAGAACTGGGCTGGTGGCGTCTTGAACTCTCCCGCAGTATGTGGCCACACTGATATCACGCATCCTGTAGATGGTGTCGACTGAGTTTTCTCTACGCTTTAAAGGGCACATACAAGGCCGTAACTGCCACCTTCGTCGTCCCTACCCCTAAATATCCGTCAGGTCAGACTCGGGGTAATGCCAGTGCGTCGGCTTGGGTTGGCATTGATGGTGACACGTGTGAAGCCGCTATCCTTCAAACTGGCGTTGACTTTACGGTCGATAACGGTGTTGTTTCATACGATGGTCAGTTCTATACGCACAAGCGAATATTATCCTCAAATTGTCAGCTCACTGAATCACTCTTTCATACGTCTGTTAGCATGGTACGAATGGTTCCCGGACTCCACCGATGACTTTACCGGAATCACGTTTAAAGCTGGAGACACCGTCAAGTTGACTGTCACGGCCATGGCCACCACCTCTGGCACGGCTGTGATCGAGAACCTCACAAATGGGAAAACGGTCACGAAAACCATCACGTCCAATAATGCGTTGTGCGGGCAAGACGCTGAGTGGATTGTTGAGGACTACGAAGAGAATGGGGGTCTCGTTCCCTTTGCCAACTTTGACGCCATCGAGTTCAGCGGCGCCATGGCCACGAATCAGACTGGTAGCGTTGGCCCAGGGTCGGCCACGGTCATTGACATCAACCAGAACAACATCGTTTTGACCTCCACCACAACCAACACCAGCAGTATCAACATCACGTATGTGATTAACGAGGCGGTTGCGCCGATGGTGGACGGTATCGCCATTTAGAAAGGGGGAATCGATGTCCTCACCTCCAGAGGGTTTCTCGATGTGGGGGAAACAAACAATCTTTCTATCCTGTGTTATGAGCGTACTTCTGGGTAACATTCCCTTCCTGTTGTAAAGTGTTCTGGACGATTCGACTTGGGACGAAGCGCTCGCTGAAGGGCCTAAATGTGATGACGTTAGCTCAGGGCAGATGGCATCGCCGAGAATACGCACAGGGCTTATATCCCGTGCATCATGTGCAGCTATTATGGAATAAGGATCCGAACCTGTACGCATATATAGTAACCAGCTGAGCTGTCAGTTGATGCCACCCCATCTGGGTGGGCCATTGAGCACTTGTGCATTCTGCTGAACGGGAGTTGCCGGATGGAGCACCTTGACGGAACTCCACCACTCTTATTTCTCCAACTCTGACCATCATTTTCAGACGCGCTTTCCCTCTCTCCCTCAAGTCTTCTCTCCCCGTAGCATCTATGCTGAGATCAGTGACGACTCGCCTTGGTGTTGGAGGCCTTGGGGCGAAGTCCCGAAGCTTGACGATGCGGACGGCCACTGCGCCAGGACCTAGAACTTATCTGCGTGCCGACATTCGATCCCTGTCGTCAACCTCATATTGTCCCGCAGACGCTGTGGTGCCCACTCGACGTCCTCCGGCGAAAGAACATGCCGTCATTTCTGCCTTTGACCTGTTTTCCATTGGTGTTGGTCCCAGCAGGTTCGTTATCTGGTTTGACTGCCACGTAAAAGCTCAACCCCGCACGAACGCCACACTGCCACCTCTGACGCGTATTCTTTCTCCGGCTATTTCTTCTTTCATAGCTCTCATACTGTTGGGCCTATGAGGGCTGCAAAAATCTTTATTGTTGACTTAGAGGAGCTCGGTTTGCTCGAAAAGGTGGAGACCCTGAAAGTGACCCTGTAAGCTTTTTTTTCTTGCATTCATCTCGCCGATCTGGTTCGTTGACAACACCCTTTGTTTCTTTACTCGTATGGAGATATGGATCTCTGGCTGCAACGGGAAAGGGACACGCTACACCCGAGGCGCTCATGATGGGCTTCCAAGGCGGTGACCCTGAGACGATTGACACCCACACCATTGGCAGTCGATACAAGAGCATCCTTGAGAACAAGGTGCTGATCTTGAACGGCACGAAGAAGATCAAGTACGATATGGATAAAGATATGGTCTGGAGATTCGATCAGGTGCTCAAGACCCACCCGAATGGAATGCGGTTCAGCGCGTTCGGTCCAGAAGGCGAACTGTTGGCGACGAACGAGTATTTCAGGTATGGGCCTCTTTGATCACCCACAATTAACTCTGTGCCATCACTGAAAGATTTGACCACAGCGTCGGGGGTGGATTTGTTGTGAATGAGAAGACGAAAGGTAACTCTTGGTCCCTAGACTTTCGCCTCGACATGCCTACGTCTCACGAATATTGCTTTCACTACAGTGGATGAGAATCTTTACTACATGGGTATAAATAAGAGGGTTGGGCCATTACTTTGCAATTGCTTCCCATATAATCCATAACTGACTGCCGTTGGTATTCGATAGGATGTAGAGCCAGCTCGATTGTCTCAGTCAAGCCAGACCTCCACTTCAAACCATCCAGCCGGCTCAATTGAGGGACCGGTACCAATAATATCCTCCCAGCCACCCAATCTCTTCCACTCGAGCGAATCTCTCCTCGCGCTCACCCAGAAGCATAACGTCAGTCTACTTGGCCCTACTCACTGGCTACCCTGTCTCATTCAACTCATACAAACTCCGAATATCGACATCCAAATAGAAAACCATCGCCCAGATCGTATACGACAACGAACGTCATTACCTCACACCGACGCAGATCAGGGAGAATATTCAAAAGATATGGGGTGTAATGGACGAATGCATCCGAACTGGAGTCTCAACCACAGAGACCGTGCTGCCTGGACGTATGCAAGTTGCGAGAAGGGCACCGAATCTATACAAACGGCTTATGCGAGGGTATGTTTTCGTCCAGGACGCTAACTGGACCTGGGCCTAATACCTGAGGACGGAATTATCCTAGATTCTATCCCGGCCTCGCACAACCACCATTTGGATCCATCGGCGGCCCCAGTATGTCCCCAGAGAACCAGCGGTTTATGACGGGACCTGCGTCGGATCAAGTTCTTGGCAGCCCCTCGTCCCCAAATTCCAACACGGTCTTGAAGGCGCGAACCCCGAGGGTTATAGGCTCGTTTGATCATGATGTCCCCCCAATGCCGAGTGTGAGTCATGTTTCTACTTCTGTTGCCACTATGGAAAAACTGATTCGAGGATGTGGATGTCTGACAGCGCAAGACCATCTTCCCTGGTATCGACTTCCTCTCTTGCTATGCGATAGGTGAGCTTATTTACAAACGCAGCGAGTAAAATTATGACTTTGATGCTGATATATTATTTCACCGACCCTAGCTGTGAATGAGGTGAACGCTGCAGGAGGCCGGATTGTGACAAGTCCTACAAATGGTCAGTACGCGTAACATGCAGCCTACTTTATCCTGATATTCTGTCTTTTGCATTCCTAGGAGCATCCGTGAGTGCATTCTGTCCACGCTCTGCAGTTAAGCCTGCTCATATCTGACACGTTACACTCGCTGCTTGCTCTTAAGGGTGTCATACCTGCGGTACACCTAATTTTCTTCATACCTTTTCCAGTCTGTCACTTGACCGAACCTCCCGGTATGCTCATTAGGTCCTCAAGTATATCGTCGAATTCATTAGCGAGGATCCGGAAACAGACATCATGACCTTTTTGTGGGTTCTTTGAACCACCATAGTGGCGTTCTCTATGAGTAGAACCTCACAGCCCTTTTTAACTTAGGTTGACTGCTGCAGCCATCGGGTGCGTGGATCCTAACCCCGCGTTCCGCATGTGGCGCTAAATCAAAGTCATATGAAAGGATGCTCTTCAAGCGTGGTGCCACGATCTCAGCCGCTGAGGGAGGTTGTATGGCGGAGGTCGGCGTTGCCTGTGCCATGGCGGTAAGCCGACACCCAGTCGTATAGGACTTCTCTGACGTCAAACATCCTCGCATTTAGGCGGCCGGATTCGCTGCGACGATGGGAGCCTCACCAAGGATCATCACCCAAGCTGCGGAGATCGGTATAGAGCACTCTCTGGGACTGACTTGTGATCCATTAGACGGCTTGGTTCAAGTGCGTAGATATCCTCACACATCTCCGTCTATCCATCCGTCGGCCAGACTCACACGCACTTCCTTCCTTTCCTTTTTCGCAATAGGTCCCATGTATCGTAAGTCGTGTGCGCGTATGGCTGACATGAG
>WSTV01000039.1:50428-114724 GCA_019632285.1 Tulasnella sp. 332 | reverse complement strand
TAGGCCAAACGGGGGGTTTAGTGGGTCCTCAAGAACCCCACACTGTTCCGGACTTAAAAACTCTGGTTCGCTCGGCTAGCGAGTTCCCCACTGTTCTCACACAAAAAAAAATGATATCATTATAGACTAGGTCTAATTCATGACATCATAAATGAAGCTAGATAATCGTAGAACATTCCAGAAGGAATCAGTCAGCATTGTAGTCATTTAGAAGCATGGCTCCATTAAAGAAGATGGTCGAGCACCACCTGCTCTACAAACCACCTCCTTTGTAGCCATGACAATATCATGACATCATTGGTAGATATTCATGTATAAATAGGAGGGGACTCTCAGTAGGAGGATCCCCATCACAATCAACTCGTATAACAGTTCTTCAGAATATTCCAATCAGCCCTTAGCTCTATTCCAAATCCATCAGTCCTATCCAAGTCCTCAAGCAGTGAGTACCCCTAGGCAATACCCTAGTAGAATTTCAGATCAGTCCAGGAAGAGCTGATCTTACAGAATACTTGGGGTTCATCATTAACGGAGCAACAATGAGGATGGATAAAGCAAAAATAGCCGCCATTGAGGAATGGCCAGTCCCTAAATCAGTCCACGACATCCAAGTCTTCTTAGGCTTTGCCAACTTCTATCAACAATTCATACAAGGATATTCGAAGATAGCCAGACCAATGATGGATCTGCTGAAGAAAGGAGAAAAGTTCAAATGGGGAGAAAGACAACAAGCGTCCCTAGACGAATTCAAAAAGGCGTTCACATCATCCCCAGTGCTAGCCTTCCCTGACTTTAAGAAACCCTATGTGGTTGAGACGGATTCATCAGTGTTTGCTTGAGGAGCTATATTATTCCAGAAGGGAGTAGATGGGAAGCTCCATCCCATTGCTTATGCATCAAAATCACTATCACCTGTGGAACGAAATTACAACATCTACGACCTGGAACTGCTAGCAATCTACAAAGCATTCAGGGACTGGAGACAGTACCTAGAGGGGGCACATGGCTAGACAACGGTTATAACCGACCATGCAAACCTCGAAATGTTCACGACAACAAAGGAACCATCAAGAAGACAAGCCAGATGGAGTCTATTCCTGGCAGGATTCGATTTCAAAATCATCTATCAACCAGGAGTTAAAGTGAGACCCGACCCCCTCTCAAGAAGGCCAGACCATCAGCCAAGGGGGGAAGAAGAGAATTTCAAAACAATTCTCAAAAAATCGCACTTCAAAATCAATGCCACAGTATTCTCAGACCAGGAGTTCACAGATCGAATCAAGAAAGAACTAAGCAAGGACAAGTCAATGACTGCTGTCCTGGCCTTCCTTCAAAGCGAAACACACAACATGCCAGCAAAGTTGAAAGAGAAGATGAGTGATTACTGCTTAGTGGATGAAGTACTTATGTACAAGAGGAAGATATACATCCTGCAGAACTATGAACTCCGAAGAGAAATAGTGGAATCACGTCATGATGCAGCAACAGCTGGTCATCCGGGAAGAGCAAAGATGCTTGAACTAGTGGCAAGAACCTACTGGTGGCCATCCATGACCAAATTCATCAACGATTACGTGGATCACTGCGACACATGCCCAAGGACGAAAGTCGTCAATCAAAAACCACAAGGCCCACTGCAGCCACTCGAAGCCCCAGAAGGTAGATGGATGGACATTATGTACAACTTTGTAGTCAAACTCCCAGTCACTAAACAGTGAAATGACTCGGTACTGGTGGTAGTCGACTGATTCACAAAACGAGCCCATTTCATTGCAACCAAGGAAAGTTCAACAGCTCAAGAGACAGCAAAAATGTTCCTGGAGAATGTATGGAAGCACCACAGCACACCACTGTGAACAGTATTGGATCGAGGGACCACGTTCAACTCGGAATTCATGAAAAGACTCTACAAGCTGATCGGTATCAAACCCAACTTTTCGACCGCATATCACCCTCAGACAGATGGGCAATTGGAAAGGATCAACTCACTAATGGAACAATTCCTGCGACTATATGTAAACTACCGACAAGATGACTGGGATGAATGGCTCATGATAGCCGAGTTCCAATACAACAACAGCATTAGCTCATCAACTGGGGTTACACCATTCTACGCTAATCAAGGAAGGCACCCGACGATATTGCTGCAAGTGTTCAACAAGGTTAAAGTTCCAGCAGCAGAGGAAATGATCAAGAAGATCAGGGAGATCAGAGAAGAAGTAAAGGCAATATTGAAGAAAGCGGAAGAAAGACACAGAACCTTCTATGATGTCCACACACAGCAGGCGACTCCACATCAAGTCAGGGATTGTGTATGGCTGAGCCAAAAGGACAGCATCACTGGAACCGAGGCGATCAAGACATTGAGACCCTCAGCAAAGCTGGAGCATCGAAGGTTCGGACCATATGAAGTAATTGAGAAAGTCAGAAGGTCAGCCTATAGATTGCGACTCCCTGATATGCTGAAGATACATCCTGTGTTCCATGTATCTCGGTTAACTGCTACGTCAGCGGACCCAATCATGGGATAAAGGATGTCACCTCTGCCACCTGTACAAAACAAGTCAGGAGAAGAAGAATACGAAGTGGAACGAATCTTGGACTCTTGATGGAACTGAACAAGATTCCAGTACCTTGTACAATGGAAAGGATACGATGCATCAGAAAATTTATGGAACTACCTTGAGGACACGAACAATGCAAATGAACTGATCAAGGAATTCCACCAAGCCAATCCTGACAGACCTTAACTAACAAGGTTGCATCACACTCCCTCGAACCAACGTGCTCAGCAACCTTAGAGGGGGCAACTGTCATGACTATGTCATGCCTAAGTACAACTCGAACAAGGGATCTTACTCTATGGTCACATCTACTTTCCCACGGAACGGACTTCAGATCTATCTTGGACTTATTTCAGTTTAACATCGGACTATCTTCTGATCATGTGTCTCGCTTGGTAATCCTTCTCTCACTTAGCAGTCTTCTCTTCTATCGGCTAGGAGGTCACCTGTCACTGCCCCACGCTTCTACCCACATGTTCTCTCACACCGCCGCGCAGTGTACTTGTGTCAGCTTTGTAATCCTCCACTCCTGTATCTCTATATATACCAGTAGGCGTAGAGGACTTATTCCTCACACAACATCTTGTATTCCCTCCTCCATTGTATCCTCCCTACCTCCTCTCCACTTTACATTGTTGAGCTCCTAGTGCTCCTCAGTGTCTCTATATTCATATCCATTGTCCTCTCCATCGAGCTCCTAGTGCTTGCCATCGCCCAAGACCCCTTGCACATCATCCAGTGGTTCCTCAGACCTCCCATCATGACATCACTGCCCTGTGCTTCTACCCCACATGTTCTCCCACACCACTGCACAGTGTACTTGTGTCAGCTTTATAATCCTCCACTCATGTAATATATATATACTGGTAGGTGTAGAGTACTTATTCCTCACACAATGTATCATATCTCATCCTCTACTGTACTCCTCTCCTCTCATCCCCTCTCATCCTCACTGAGCTCCTAGCACTCCTTGAAGTCTCCCTATACATTACCCTTATCTTCTCTCAAGCTCCTAGTGCTCCTCTTGATGTCGTCCAGTGGTCCTCAGCTCTTACTCATAACAACCCCTCACCAACCTTGTCTCCTTGCTTGCTGTCCCCTTCAATAGTCATCCTACTGTTCACTGTCCTACTTGTGACACATCCGTTCTCACACGCAAAAAAAAAAAAAACACCTAGCTGGCGCAATGCAAGATTGGCTGTGGAAGCAGGTGGTTGCATTCATCGGAAGTCACTCCTTGCACCATCTAATGTACCTATAAGGTGTCAAGAAATTACTCGGCATTTTCTGACTATCTTAGTAGCCTGCTCGGACTGAGTAGCATCACGGACATATGCCATGTGAGCTTAATGCTGTACCAAGCACAGATACAGACTCGTAGTCATCGCTTCCATGAAGGTTACCATTTAGAGAAGGCGATGCCAAAATATCATCAACGAAGTTTATATTCCAAGCAACAGCACGAATAGAGATAGTTCCACGCAAGCAATAACTAATGTCACGGTGATGACGACCCATCCAGCTGTGGTAAACGGTGTGCCAAAAATACGGTCCTTGAGAAGGTGTTATCAGCACCTGAACTCAGATTTCATTCGTTTCCAACTTGCCCTCATATTCTTCACGGCTCCAGCTGGAGGATGTAGATCAACATCGTCCCATCGTCGTGGGCCATCGCCACCTTTGATGACATCCGCGAACTCCATGTGAGATTTCCGCCGCCTTACTATGTCGCAAACATACAAGAGACAGGCAAGCACGACATACAGGAGCCCGACAGTTTGGATAGTGAAAATCTAAGCCAGTACGCCATCCGCCTGGGACTATGATCGGCTCACTAGAGTAGAACCGGTGATCAAAGATCTTAAGAAGCACCACACTGTAGGATAGAGAAGCTAAAGCGGTCCTTTGAGATATGTAAGGACGGTCGACTCTTTTGCATCAAAGATGAAGTAACTGATACCTCGAGTACGCCGCATCTGTTCGCAACCTTGCACGGAGCTCCGTCGTCTCCTGTGCGTCAATGGGCATAAAAGATTGACGACGGTGACTACGATACGTCTGAGTAAGTCCAACCATTGACAGTATTGAGCGATCTTAGCGAATTATGTTGCGCAGTTTAGCGGTGCCTGTTTGTCTACGGCGGCGTTTCAGTCTGGACCACCCCACCTTACCGCAACCTGGTAACTGCTCACGTTCTCGGGGAGGATCAAATCGACCACAGAAGAGTGTGGCTCTTAAAAATCCGACTTCTTGGAAAGCAGCGCCACAGAATGAGCTTTCAGTTGACGCAGGCGGCCCCATCGCCAACCCCAGACGTGCCCGAGACAACACCGCAGATTGAAGAGTTATATTCGTACGTAGTCACACGGATCTTCTGGTATCGTCCTTTACACCACTTTGGTCTTTGCTGTAGGGCTTGGGCATTGACCATCTTATGTGCGCTGCTCATCCTGTCATTATGGACATCATACTACGTCCAAATTAAAAGGATACGCGCCATACACGAGACTGTGCTCGCCGTCTTCTTTGGCATGTTTGTTGGTCTAATCATTCGACTGTCTCCAGGGCATCTGATTCGTGAAATGCTGGTGAGTGTATAGAATGAATGCAACAATTGAAGTATGTCGTGCGTCCCTAACTTTTTCCGAGACAGACATTCAAACACACAGTATTCTTCAACCTACTACTTCCTCCCATTATTTTGAACTCAGGATACGAACTGAAGCAGGTACGTCGTTTTATTATGGGAGAGCTGCTCATACGATCTCATCTATGCGAGTCGACATTGTATCATTACATAGGAGAACTTCTTCCGAAACTTTGGCTCTATATTGACGTTCGCCTTTGCGGGGACTTTCATATCTGCCGTCGGCATCGGGTAAGTTGAAACGCTGCACCATTCAACTCTTCATTGCCGCTAACAGAGTCATTCTTGCAGTGTTCTGACCTACGTGTACTCATTCCTCTCCCTGGAATCTTTGAACGTTACCTTACTGGAATGCCTGATCTTCGGCTCAACGCTATCGGCTACCGATCCTGTCACCATACTCGCCATCTTCAACCAATACAAAGTCGATCCAAAACTTTATTCTGTGATCTTCGGAGAGAGCCTTTTGAACGATGCCGTGAGTATCGTCATGTACGAGTGAGCTGACCCGACGTCGAAGTATATCTCGCAGATGCCGTTCTGAAATATTTCCCGTTAGGACGTTATCCCAATTTCATGGCTCAGATATTTACGTGTCTTCGATCTTCCACGGAATTGGGATCTTCTTGTTCTCCTTCTGCTCCTCCATGGCTCTCGGCGTCTCGTTTGGTCTCGGATGCTCTCTTATCCTCAAACACTCTAGTTTGCACCAGTATCATGGGATCGAATCCTGCCTTGTAGCACTGGTCGCCTACACCAGCTACTTTTTCTCAACTGCGTTGCACATGAGTGGTGAGTGCAGGCATTCCTCTTTCATGGCTTGCGCCTGTTGGCATTGAATCTGTCGCTCCCCCGGAAGGTATTGTGTCATTGCTCTTCTGCGGCATCACATTGAAACACTACGCCTATCACACGATGTCGCGCCGGACTCAAAGAACGACAAAATATATGTTTGCGGTCCTAGCGCAACTTTCAGAGAATTTTATTTTCATCTACCTTGGTTTGAACCTCTTTACCCAGGACGTTCAGGTGTTCAAGCCACTTTTCATCCTCGTAACAACGGTACGTCCAGACTCTAATCCGCCCTTTGGAAGAAGTATTTTACTGATCATGATATGTCGATGTGCTACGGCTGTTAGGTGATTGTCTGCGCGACTCGCTACGCAGCCGTCTTTCCCCTGTCTGAGCTTATCAATTTCTTCCATCGTACCGCCCGTGGCCAACGGTACGAGGAACTCCCTCACTCGTATCAGATGATGCTGTTTTGGGCCGGGTTGCGTGGTGCAGTTGGCGTCGCACTCGCGGCCGGGTTTATTGGGGAGAATGCCGCAGCACTGAGGACTACTGTTTTAGTCGTTGTTGTGCTCTCGCTCATCATGTTCGGCGGCACGACCGCGAGGATGCTGGAGGTTCTCGGGATTCGGATGGGAGTCGAGGATGGTGGGGATGGGGACAGTAGTGATGATGGCGGTATCACGACTGCTGTGGCAGGTACGCTTCCTGGGAGTGGTGCTGATTGGTCCGTGTTATCGCCTGGACGGAGGGATCGAAGATGGGACCGTGGAGTCCGTCTAGATAGCCCAGCCATTAATGGGAGAGGCGGACGGCAAAATATTGGGCGGCATACGAGCCTCAACAACCATGCGTATGGGGGAGGCCCATCCGGTTCGCTCTCTGATGAGTCTGACTCGGGCGAGGTGTTGCCGCTAGCTCCAGGAATGCAAGGCCGATCTGCTGCAGGAGAGATTGGTGCGGATGGGAAATGGTTCACGGCGCTGGACGAAAGGTAAGTTATATATCTTCTTACTCATTCAGCACTACTTTACACTTTTTTCCCCAGGTATCTTCTTCCACTTTTCTCCAATTCCGTGGCCAGCCGAAAATTCCATGCTCGCCGAGCACGGAGAGCAGCCAGCGCCGCACACACCAGAGATGGCTCTCCTGATATTGGGTTCGACACCGACGATGAACGTGGCTCGCTTATGGATGACACGTCGAGTCCACGGCCTCGGCCTAGGAGTGTAGTTGGAGGGTCGGATGCAGCAGGTGACTTTAGCGCGAGCATGACCGACTTTTTCAGGAGTATCAGAGGACAGGGTAGTGGCGGCCTTGGGCTGTCAGCCGCAAATGATGGGAATACGTCGGGTGGAGTAGGCAACGGTCCTTCGATACTACCATCAGTCCCGCCTTCTAGTGAGCTGAGGACACCCGGCGGCAATCGTGATGGCGCCCGGGATCGTCAAACGCCTCTGTAGAGCCCTGCTTCCTGTGATAGATTATCTTACTCTACATACCTACATATTTCACAATTGTCTTCCTCCTATATCGCCAAATCAAGTCCTGAAACGCTCTCGGCGAATCCCGCAAGCTTGGTATCAACGTCCACGTGCCTTGCTCGAATTTTCTTGTTACGTCTCGTCCCAAGTTGGCCTTCATCTTTCAAGGGCCACCCAAGGTCTATGGCTACAGTTACTCCAGTCACTGCAAATTCGCAAGGGCTCCCCCCCTCGAATGTAGAGTCGTTGGGGGCTAGAGGCGTGAAAGATGTTGCATTTGGGAGCGTACGTGATTGATAATCCTTGGGTTGGTCTGCCCACGTATTGATATACCACTTTTATTCGCCATATTCAAAGATAGCCGGCATGGCCTCCAAAGTGTTCGAGCACCCATTTGACCTGTGCAAAGTACGGTTGCAGGCGCAGGTGTTAGACGATGTGCATCGCTTCAATGGACCCTTAGACTGTTTAACTCAGACCTGGAAGTTAGAGGGAATTAGGGGACTTTATAGGGTAACCTCTTTGTTGGATGCCTACACTATTCATATGTGCTCATATCTTCCGGCAGGGTCTTCCCTTCCCCGTCATCGGGGCCATCCTGGAAAACGCAGCACTGTTCATGGTTTATAATCAGCTCCAATTAGGGATCAAGAGAATATCTGGCCGACCCGGTGATCTTACAGGTCCGGAGAAGGCCCTCGCAGCCGCTGGCGGTGGCACCGTGGCCAGCTTCATCTTGTAAGTCCAAATGAAACAAGCGCGCTTAGGAACTTTACGGCCTCGGCTCATCCATGTGCATACACAGGACACCACTAGAGCTCATTAAGTGCAAGATGCAAGTCCAAATGATGGCTGCCGAGTCACGCCAAGCCGCCCTATCCCTATCCTTACCGTCAACTTCCACCCCCATTCCAATAGACCGGAACTCCCTTCAAGGGCCATGGTCGCTCTTCTTGCAAGTGCTTCGCAAAGAAGGTGTCTGTGGTCTGTGGCTTGGACAGACTGGTACATTCCTACGAGAAGCTGGCGGAGCGATGGCGTGGTTCGGAACGAAGGAATGGATCTGCAAGAGATTGGCCGCGCAAAGACAAGGCCTGTCTCCCTCTGACCCACTTCTTAACTTGAAAGACCTGGCTATGTGGGAGTCGGCCTTTGCAGGAGCTTGCGCCGGTGTTTCATACAACATCGTGCTCTTCCCGGCGGACTCAACAAAGAGTGCTTTGCAGACTGAAGAGGAGATGCGGCCAAAAAAGGCTGGGGTAGCAAATTCACCTAAGTCAACATTCATTGGGACGTTCAAAGCACTGTACAGAACAAGAGGTCTGAGAGGTCTATACGCCGGGTGTGGTGTGACTGTGGCCCGAGCCATTCCGAGTAGTGCTATGATTTTTGTCATCTACGATACGTTGAACAAGCAGTTTGGGTAAACACGAATCCATAACTTTTGCTGTCTGCTCCAGAAATCGGTCGTTGTACAACTCTAATCCGACTTGTGCGCGTTTGGTCGTACACCCGTGAGTTTGGAACAAACATAAACGCAAACTAAAGCCGATCACTCGTAAGCCAGCATTCGACAGTCAGCTTTCAGCTGCCCCAGGGGTCCCCGTTGCATCATTCCACCCCTTATTCTGTTCGGAGGGAGCAGTCGCCAATTGGATAGACGGTCTCCGCATCGGCTGGGGCCTCTTATCAGTGGAATGCTGGAGGAGACGCTCCGAGGGATGGCCCTTCGTGTTGGTGTATTCGTTCTGGTTCGGCCAGCCTGTGATATTCACTGAAGACGACGAAGACATCCTGCTTCTGGTATCCAACTCCGAACGACCAGGTTCCGTTGATTTTTGGAAGCCAGAATTATTGACGAAGAGGCCACGTGGCGCTGGATGAGATGGAAGTGAAGGGTGGCGTATCTGAGGGAAGCTCGGGATGGGAGGGTTCTGAGGATTATAGTGATTGATCCATGATGAGTCTGTAGATTCTAAGGACCGTTGGGATGTGGACAGCATCGGGTTCCCCATTGGGTGATGATAATTGGTTGGTGGTCTCTGTATTGGTGCAAGGCGTGCGCTTAGGGGTGGAGGTATCCGATAGTTCTGGTTTTGGTAATTGGAGGATGCCCTGGGACTACTGTTCGAGTAGAAGTGTGTGTGGTTATTCGTGTCCTGGGAGTAATCAAGTGGAAGGTGGATGGCAGAGCCCTTCTCCACGGCGTCTATCTCCTTCGCGAGAGCGCCTAATCGAGACTCAAGTGCTGGAAGCTTGTCGTCGTGGAGTTTGTTCTTTTGGACTTTCAACCTCTCAAGTTCTTTATCCAGTGCTGCCACTTCCTCCTCCAGATCAGCTGTTCGCTTCTTTTCCACCTTCAAAGCGTCTTCTGTCTCCGTTGCGGATCTCTCCATCTCCTCCTTTGTATGGTTATAATCCTCCGATACGGCCTTTTCCCGACTCTCTAGTTCTGGCACAGCAGTGGCCAGAACGCAGTTCTGGTCATCCAACACCTCCATTGCAGAAGTGAGATGTTTGACGGACTGTTGTAGCGCTAGAAGTTTCTGCTTGTTCCTGACCTCAACAGTGGTATTCTTCTCTGCAGCGCGTTTTAGAACCTCAATTTCGGAGCGTATGGCGGTGTCGGCGCGTTGAGACTCCTTTCGAGACATCTTGACTTGCATCTGCAAAGAGTCTCGCTCTGCGAGGCTGGTTTCTAGTAAGCTCCGGACTTGAGAAAGTCGCTCTTCAACGGTTATCAAGCGAGGCGGGATTGGGCTGGGCGATCGGCGGCGCGGTGTAGCGGGGGGTGTGGATTCGGGTGTGAGGATCTGGAATGGTGCTGAAATGCCTGGCATGACGGGCTCTGGGGTAATGTGCCCTGGGCTATGTTCCTCATTTACTATTGTTGGGTGGGTTAGGAACTGCTTGAACTAGTTCGAGGTGTTCTGTTGTCCGCTCACCGGGCTCTGACAAACCAGCCGTGACGATGGAGCCAGAGAATCCATCCTCTCCAGAAGCGACAAGAAGGTCAATGTCGTAGAAGGTGCCGGGATCAAGGTCGTATACGGTCACAGTAGCCTCCTCATCCTCATCCTTGGTGATCACGACCTTACTCCATGGCTCTTCATTGACCCTGACCACCAAGCCCGGTCGCAGAACCTCCGTGATTCCTTGCTGCTTTGATTCAGACCCAGAGCTCTGATCTGTAACTGAGACGTCCAAATCGATACCTTGTGCATCATCTTCTGTTGCAGACTTCTTCAAGTATGTGGCATCCAAATGAGATTTGAGAACAAACGTCGCAGATACTGAGGTGATCTCGCATGTACTCAGAACTAGTCTAGGAGTGTATGGACGGATGCTCCGCCACCCTGAGTCGGGGGGAGGCGAAGGCGGTCTGGCGTTGGGATGCATATATGATCGTGGCAGTGGGTGATGAGAAAGGAGAGTGTGTGACTACATCGAGGATGGAAAGTCACCGCTTTTTGATTGATTCTTGGAACCAAGGAAAAGAAAGTTGTGAAAACGGGTTTAAATGGCTGCGATATCGTAATGCTAAATTGACATATAGCGACAGTCCATCATCGCGATTTCGATTTCATCCCTTTCCGCTGAGCCAACACCGCTTCCTGTTTCGGTGTGGCCACCTTCCTAGCCGCATCTCTAGCCTCTTGTTCCCGCTTCTTCATATCCCTGTTGGCTTTGGCGACGGCATTGGCAGCGATCTGTTCAAACTTGTTCTCGTGGAGCGACTTGAATTTTTTGTATCCTGCGAGAACCGTTTCCTTCATGCTCGGGGCTAAGATAATCTCGGACGTGGGCGGAGGCGGTCGGATGTTGGCCCATCGCTTGACAGCTGGTATACGCAAGATGGCAGCCTGAAGACCCATCAACGCCCCATTGCAGACAAAGTACAGCATGAGCCCCTAGTGATCCAACCGTATTAGGACGCCATCTAGGTAGTTTAGATGAAATGCTTACAGTGGGTAGCTGTGCCATAATTGGCATGCCTACAAGGGATATGAGCACGAAAGCGTTGGTAATATGCTTGGTTTCTTGAGCTTTGGGGGTTTCAGCTGACGCGAGCTGAACAAAGAAAAATAAGTTCAACTGTCGCAGGTCACATATGCCTTGGCGACCGACTGCACCTTAAGCATTGCGATGAAAGCAGCTGTGCTGATTATAGGCATGACATATGTAGGGTCAGACATGGTGAGATCTGTGAACCACGCAAGTCCTCCTGTCTTCATGCTCTCCACAGGGAAATTACACATCCACTTAATCCCGAAGAACATGGCTATACCAATGGGCATTTGAACGAGGCCAAGGAGTCCAACCAAAGGACTAGCCCCCACGTCTGTATAAGCTTGCCGCATCTGCATCGAAGCTTTCATCAAGGCCATCTTATCACCAGCAGCTTGAGACGCCTTGATCTTCTCGGTGGCCTCTTTAACCTTTTTGGTAGCATAGGCCATGCGAGAGTTGTTTGCGACGACGCGAATGTGAAGAGGAAGAGAGGCGATGCGAATGACTGCAGCGAGAGTCAGTATCGATGCCCACCAAGGTAAGCCTGTGGTGACATGGATTTGCTCAAGGAGCGTCTGGACTATGCCAGCGGGACTCCACCCTCCAAGTCCTAGAGAGGCTAGGTCACCGATATTATCGCCATTGGCTGAGGGAGAGGTGAGTAGCTCCGTGATGGAGCCATCGATTGGAGGCGCGAGAGCGTTGTCCAGGGAAGGGGTTGTAGCGGAAGGCACAGAATCTGGCGTGTCGAGCCCCGCAGGTAGAAGTACGGAGGGCTCAAGTAGTGGAGATGAAGAGATCGCATGCTCAGGTATTGAATCCGTACGGGTGGATGTGGCATGAGAGGTAGATGTAGCTGGTGCATTTGGTGCGGGCGACCACCAGTAGGAGCGACCAACGGGAACGAATGTAGGATGAAATCGCGATGATATTAAAGGCTGTGGTTTCTGGAATTGTTTAGAATTCTACCGATATCACAGTAAGAGAGGAGCCATCCTACGCTATAGGGCAAATATACGTACCAAGTGAATGGATCGCGCGATACCCAGAGAACGAGAAGCAACATTCGCCCGTGTCGAAGAGAGACTAATCACAAAGCAATCCATGTTAGTTTAATGTATTTAAATATAGGTGTAAGTGTGTTACCCAGTGAATCGTGCCAAAGACTGCGTGCGAGGGAGGGCCATCCTGGATGTTTTCGGTATGGTAGAACTTGCACTGCTACGAAAGTACGGAAAACATTTGACTGCATCTAAATGTTTGATCACATAATTGTTGAGGGATCACGTCGACGCTCTTCGAGACCGAAAGCCTCCCATTCAAGTACCTTCTCGGCGGTGTGCAAAGGTAAGTAGCTTGAAGCTACTCCAAATTTAGGGCGTACAAGATGTCACTGACATACTTCCTTTTACAAAGTGGTATAACTGGCGCGCGACTTCCTTCTTCATTGGAATGGGCTGCATCGGATGCAAGGAGTCCTGGTCTCACAGAAACCGCACCATCGCTTGATGCATGAAATGGCGCATCGTCACGACACTCCTTCTTCCTCTCGACTCACTCCCAAACTATTCATGGACGAGATAGCCAGTCTTCCGCACAAAGAGGATAGCCCAACTGCAACATCATATTACGACATGGCGCTCCGGACGTCGCCCCCGGCGGACGCGCTGCACTTAGTACATAATGTACTGCTAGGACAAAGCCCGTCGACTAATAAAGCTGTTATTGAGACTCTCGCTCGATTAGCTTTCGAAGAGTCCATCAAGACAGTCGATGACGTTCGGCACATATCCCTCCCAGCCTGGTCAAACTCTCACCGCCGAGCTTTGACCGGAACAGTGCACCTCGCCCTTGCTATTCGCAGTATTCGAGTCCTCGTGGCTTCCCAGGCGTTGTCGCTCCTCCCAGCAGCCATCTCTTACTTTCTACGGGCACCGCTCGAAGATTTAGACCCCGCCTTTCGTCATGTACTCAAACAGATCGCCAGCTTGCCCTCTGGATCACATATTCGCACCCAACTGCTCCTACTCCTACTCCGTACGGCAATCAGACGCCGATATAACCTCGATCGATGGACGTACAGTGCACTACTCTTCGGAAAGGATGTAGACGGTCGACTCGTTCGGACGATCCAAAAGCACATGGCCATCAAAGCTTACTACAGCGATAGCAGTCACCCTAGGATGATACGTGCTTTAGCTACGAGCGGGGATAAGGATGGGGCCATGAGGCTGTTTCGTCAGGTGCGAAAGTCGCGCAGGGAACGAAAGACCTCTCAAAAATGTGGCGTGTACCCCCTTGGATTTTTCTCAAGCAAAGGATTTAGGCCAGATAATCAAGGAATCACCATCGATAATGTCATGTTTCTCCGCTCGTACACCGATCCTCGAGAGCTCAAACGCTACGTACGCCACTTGACTGGACACCGAAGGCCCAACGGAGAAGACAGCTTACGCTATCTCGATTCGCACGGGTGGCGCACGTATCTCGACCAGCTTGGAGCCCTCCCCGCCGTCACCGGCAAAGAACTGGTCGACCTCTTACACAAGCTCGAGACTGCCTCCGCCCCCGTCTCAGTAGACATCACAATGTATACTTCAATCATCTCCTCCCTTATACAGAAGAATATGTGGCCTCTCGCCTGGCGCATTTGGGAACGGTTGCGCCGCCGCTGCGTGGTCGAGTCTCAGGGCACAGCGCATGCGATCCCGCTTAGTGCCCGGAAATGGCGGTTAGATAAGGTAGCGCTCTGCATCGGCGTGATTCTACTCTGTCGATATAAACGGGATCCAGTGAAGGCATTCACTATGGTACATGCCATGGCATCGGAGGAGGAAAATATCTCTGGCAATAGAATCCCAACAGACACCGCGCTTATCAATCAGCTGTTGGAGGAGCTCGCGAGACTGAGAAGGACAGAGGCGATCTTTCCGATTTGGCAGGACATGAGCAGGCAGTATGGCGTTCATCGGGATAACGGCACACTCGTCGTCTTGCTACAAGCCGCCACGTACGGGAGCGTGGGGGGAGAGATGGACGTCACGTCATCGGGTGTGGTGGAGGAGTTTGCGAGTACGGTGGCGGATGGTTTCCAGAGGCTCGTCTTCGCCTCCCGTCGTAGGAACCGCTTTTCTAAGAGCGATACAGCAAATGCGGATGTTCTGTTGGGGCATCGTGTGATAAGCCTTCTGAGGGACGCGCCAGCACCGAGGGAGGATGTACTGTGGGATGGGATGATCGCATGGCAGAGGGCACGGCTTGTCTTTCTTGAGGTCATATTTGGTAACTGGCCAGGCCTCAGGAAGGTACAACTCTCAGAAAAAGCCACAGAATCCGTCCCTGGAACAACTAAACCCTCCACAAAAACCTACTTCACTCGCCCCCGTCCCGCCGAGCTTCTTCATCGACCGTCCACTTCGCCATATGGCAGTCACATCGAATTTCTCAGTGAGTCTGATCCTCGCACAATCCCCCCAGTGCCGTCCACTTCCCTATATCCCGAGATAACACCCACGGACCAAACCTTCCGCGCATATATTCAACTCCTTGGCGAGCACTCCCTACAAGACCAAATACCCCAAGCAGTCGCGTGGATGCGATGTCTTGCGATCCGCCCTTCGAAAAACACGCTCGTGACGGCATTGGCATACTATCGAGAGGTCACAGAGGATCTGGTTCCACCTCTGGTCGAAGCTTATGGGAAGAGTGCGGGAAAGAAGAATGCTTACGCGACATTTATGCGTTGGGTGCAGGGCTGGGTGATGGGCTTGAAGGATGATAAGCTCATGCTGGACGAGGACGCCGTGTCCAGAGCGATTATGAAGATTAGGAGGATGCGGGAGTCGGCTGATAAGTGGGACGAGACTTCGCCACTGCAAGGGTCGCAGCGATAGAGATCGTAGACGTTATACAAATGTGTGGCAGATCAGTCTGGAGAACAACATGCATGCTAACTCAATTATTCGATAGAGAAAACCGACCCGCAATACACCATCATATCCACAACGCAACGTTGTACCTGGGCTGCGCATCGATCTCAATCCAAATTCTTCAGTATCAGCCATCAGAATCTCCTGGAAAAACCATTAGCTTGTTGTCGTGAGCATATTGTATTAAACGCACCTACGCAAATCCTTCTTTCTACTGGTCCCATTCCTAAATGACGATATTTCAAGACGTCAACGCGGTCGGCTTAACGTAATCCTGGGTCAAGTCTATGCCAGCGATATCGATATGCGTGTTGGTAATTTTATTAATCCGCTTAGCAGGCGCCTTCGCTTTCTTCTTCTTGCCCTTCGGTGCTTGTGCTGGCAAGTCTTCTGAAGCAGTAGCTTGCAGGCCGGACCGCTCGAGAGCTTTGAGAAGATCGGCTTCAACGGGGTTGATGAGTTTGTCCCAAATATCAATGAATTCTGCGAGTGAGAAAGTGGTCAGCATATCTGGCAGACGCGCCAAAGACGTGTGACTAGCAGAAGGAGAGGAGTTTCCACTCACCTGCATCAACCATCTTTCCACCTTGCTCTGTGGTGATCTCGTTCCAGAAGACGAATTTGGGGGCGTTGTCCTTGGCATGCCGCGTCACCAAGACTTTTCCCTGCTGCTCAAGCTGTTCAATGTGCTGCACAACCTCGGGAAAGCCCTCCTTGAGTGCTTTTACAGAGAGGCCACCACCGTCGCGTCCTTTGGATCGAATCTCGTTGAGAAGTTGCTCGGGCGTGCGGGAGTGGTACACGCGCTATAGAAGAATCATATCACCAAGCTAAGAGAAGCTGCCTAAAGAAGTGGGCATAATTATATCCCTACCTTCCATGTATATAGACCATTATTAGGATTCTTGTTCACATTCTCATCACGTTCGAGTGCCTCTAATAGCAGTGGGTCTGATAGTAACGTTGGCACATCAGCGTACACTGCGAGATCCTCCAAACGGATGGGATTTTGGGATTTCTGGGGATAGATAGGTTAGCCTTTCCTCGACCAGCGACATAGCGCCATGCATGAACTTTACTTTTAAATAATCCAACGCAAAGGCGAGCTGCGTCCCTCTCTGAGTTCCAGTACCAGTGTCGCCGGGTTGGGACCATACGACGTCTGACAAGACGTGTCAGAACCAAACGATATCCGAGGAGCTTTGGTGACTCACCTGATTTTTTATTCTTTTTCTTGTCTGGAAGGACTAGGGAAGGACCTGCCTCTGCGGTGGGGGTAGCTTGAGAGGAGGATGCTTGTTGCGCCTGTGTATGTTGCTGCGGTAGTGGCAATGGTGGAGTCAGTTTTGCAGACTTTCCCCAAGCTGGCACTTTGGTCGAGGCTTGGATCTGACGCTTGAAGTCTGAGACAGGTTGTTGGGACATTGGGTGGTGTATAGTCGAGATCGAGATCGACCAAGTCTCAGGGTGCGAACAGGGACTTGAAATTTCTCTAGAAAGGTGCTTCCTTTACCTCCATTGCAGGCTGCTCATGCCCTCCGCTCTCGCCACTCAGCTAGCTCAGGGTACATCTCTGAATGCTGACTTACTCAGGAACACTCGGAAGCGGCGTCACTATGGGTCCACCTACCTCTTCTCATCAGAGGAAGCTGCTCAGCACGACTTGGACTCCATCTATGCATTGGGCCAAAATGGGTTCGCCGCTCTTTGCGCGCTGGACACAAGGCTCGAAGAATTTGGGAGAGACCTCTTCTCAAATGCCGCACGCGCAGCGGATCGAACGGTCGTCCCTCCAGACCAGTTGGCTGCGTTGCAAGACACCCTCCCCCCGTTCATGACGAGGATGTCCATGTACTTGATGGAGCCGCCAGCGGGGAAAGTCATAGAGTGGCTGGTCCGAAGGTTCAGGTTTGTAGACTGCATTTGCATTCTTCCCACCGTCTGCTCAGCTCGTTGTGATCATGCAGGATAAACGAGTTTAACGTTTCGCTGGTCTTGGAATGCTTCCTTCCGTACCATGAGTCGAGCCAGTTCTCCAAGATGCTTTCCATCCTTGCAATTGAGTGGGTCCTTTTCAAATATCCTGATCTCACATGCCCGAAGCTAACCTCCATAGCTCAGGTCCAATTCGCTCTGGTCTTTCCTATTACCATTCAAGAAGAGTTCGAAGGCTCTCCCGCGAACTGCACTCATCACTGCCATGATAAAAAATGTTGACCTGGCCCGCTTGGCAACTGGGCTATTCGTTCGCGCCCTCGAGAACAACTACTGGCACCGGACGCTCCTCAACTTCAGCACCAGTATCGCAGTAGAGTACATCTCCCGCATTCCTGTGATAGACCAAGCCATTTCAGCCTTTCTTCTTCCTGCCGTCATACACCCACTAACTACTGGGAGGAACAGAGAGATCATTGTGAGTTGTATCACTACCTCCAGTTACCGAACGCCAAACTGAAGTTGAACTCCACACCTATCAGCTAGGTCACTTCGTCATTTTATCGTCCTTCTCTCAGCGGGTTGTGATGACTCATAAGGCGTTCAAAGCGGTTGTCAAAGCGGTCCTACAGACCACGCCGCAAGTTGCCCACACAGAGGTATTGGCCGTATTGGTTGCCGTGTCAGGTTTCCAAGCAGATCCTGTTCTCCCAAAATCGATATCCAAATTACTCAAGGCCTCCGAGTGAGTCGATTCTGGGCTCTACCTGACTCATTTGGGGGTCTCATCAAATATCAGGGAGTTCCAGAAAGTCATACCTGAGAGTTTAACATGGCGCGACGCGGACAAGTTCTACACTGCCATCGTCTCGTACGTACTCATGTAAGCCTCTCCGCTCAAGTTTCAACGATCGCCTAGTTCTCATCTCAACATGTCGTTGGGGCTCCTGCAGGGATTTGGACCGGTTAACGGCATGGCGGCCATTCCTGCTCGCCGTCATCAGGACACCTCTTGTTTCCTCCCCTCTCATTGAGAAGATTATTGGAATGCTTCTCTCGAACATTCAACTCGACCACGCAAAAAATGACTCAGCCCTCGCTACACTCTTGTCAGAAATTAGTCAACGGCATCCACTCCCCTTCCGCTCCGCCACCGCGAATTACAGTCGTACCCACGAATTCTCCAATATTACTAAGGAAGAATTCGATGGACTCATTGCTGGTTTAAGCCTCGTATGTCTATGACACCATCACGCTCCTCATCTCTCTATCTCGTCAACTGATATAGTTTCTCGTCCATTAGGATACCTCATTCAGTGGAGCGAAAGCTGTCGTATCGGCGAAGTTTACTGAGGATGTGCAAACGGGGCTGAGCAATCTTCGGGACCTATTGCGTAACCTCGCTTCAGTGGAACCCGGTCATGCGTCAAAGGTACGTCGTCTACTATAACCCATTCTACATACGACTAAGATCTCTTTAGGCCGCTCAAGACACTCTCCTATCGACTCTTCAAGACTCTGACCCGGATGTAATCAACCTCCTATACAGTTCACCCAACGTACTTTTGGAGCACATACCGCAGGACCACCTGAAACAAGCCATTGTCACGGCGCTCAACTCCTCTGAACTACCCCGTATAGTCTTCCGAGAGCATCTCACTTTCCTCTCCAAGAATTTCTGTAAGAAATGGTCCACACAGATGGAAGATGTCTTCCGATCATGCATCTGGAGGTATCTCCTTTTCACCAGGGCTCAGCAGAAGCTGGCGCAGCAGGCGTGGAAGACCATCGAAGAGTCGAAGCTGAAGGCGCTCGAGGTGCTTGACGGTTGTGTTGAACTGGTCGTGGATGCTCCCGATAATTCGCAGATGGCAGCAATTAATCTTGCCGTGTCTCGGAAGATGGCCCGTATGTGCTCACCTCTGAATCAATACCTCAACACCTCCAAGCTTACCGATCTTTCTTTTTCACAGATAACATATTGGTCTCTAAGCAGTACCACGACCATTTCGACTTCCTCATAAGCGAATTGAAGAGCGAGAATTCGCGTGTCCGCGGATTGGCCTGCCTGGTATTGCGCGCGTTGTTAAACGAACTATCGGGTGGACAGCGAGTAGATGCAGCTTGTCAAGTTCTCGAGAATCTAGGACTGAAGAGTATGGACAAGCTTGAGAGTACCATCGCGAGTGGGGCCAGCCTAGGGTCTGTAAGTACAACCCTACCTTTGTCTGTTTGTATCTTCCAACGCTAAAGCTCCGTTCTTGTCTCTTAGCTCCTCGACTATGACTTCTTTGCAATGTCACTAGTCACCAACCCAAGCAGCAGCAAGACCTTACATCGCTTGCAAGCAAACATACTAGCCCTATTACCATACATCCCGAGGCCGGAAAGTATTCAGATCGAGTGGTTGGAAGGACGGTCAGACGTGAGTTGGGTTATTATTTTAGGCATTAAGAAACCTGTGGCTTATATTTCAGCTGGTTTCCAAGACTGATACAGCCTCTCAGTTTGTCAAGCTGACCAGGTCCATCTACGCCCTCGTGAACTCGGCCTCTTCCTTTTGCCCTCTGGCCACCACCCTCCTCCAAGGAGTCTTCGTCAACATCAAGGACGAGGCCCTGGTGTTCCTCGTAGGAGTGTGCACAGATGAGCACTCACCGCCGTCGCTCCAACGCTTGGCACTTGACCATGCCAAAGCGTTCCTCCTCGTTCAACTCGCTTCACAGACTATCTCAGCTATGGATTTCCAGGTCATTGTTCCAGCGTTACTTGTGGCCTTATCTTCATCCGACAGGTCGGTGCGAACAGTCGCGACGGAGTGCATCGAATGTTTGCACAAAATGCACAGCGATCGTCGTGCTTCTGTTTACGCGGTGGATTCAATATACGGGAAGCATACATGTGCGTTCTTGATTCGTTCTATGCACAACGAGAAACGTGAAGAGTCTGACGTCCGGTTTTGCATTGTTTGAAGCTGCATTGCAGATCTTATCTTACGCCGATGTTGGGAAATACATTACAGCTCTAGTTGAGCGGCGTGATAGTTTTGTGGCCGATGCTTCCTACTTTCCTGTCTTTAACCGGGAGACGCTTGTATCTGGTTTAACGTTCAACAAGGCGAAAATGTGAGATGTCCCCCCCACAGGATCCCAGACCCTTGCACTAGGAGACTCATCACAATTTAATCCTAGGTTCAAGCACCGCATTGTCTGCTACTTGTTATCTCATGTCGTGTGTTGGAACAATCCCTCGGCGCGTCTCGCTCTGCTGATGTCAGTCAGACATGTGCCGGACCCCGCGAAGCTCACACTGCTCCTTCCATTGGTGGAGGAGCTTTTCAATGCGACAACATCATTGAGCTCAGAAGCGGTTTTATATCGGAGGGTGCTCTTTGAAGTTTTTGACGCCGAATCTGCGGAAGCCCTGAACGAGGAGGGTAGTCACCCGTGGGGCATTTTCTTGCAGTCCATCCGGAGATCTGAAGGCTTAGGTCAGCAAATCTCTCGAAGATCCGGGCTTGGTCTCACTAAGATGGCTCTCGTTAGCAACCTCAGGCGTTTCTGGCGCTATGCGTTCTGTGGCGCTCGCGCAACTTGAGCGTGTCCTCTTTAAACACCTCAGTGCTGAACGCAAGGTGCAAATCTGTCAGCTCATCCTCGACTTAGTGCCTGAGACGGAGCAACAAGTGCGTACCCAGATTATAAGCACGAGAGAAGTGAACTAAGTTTTTACGCTCGATTAGGCGGGATTTGTGCAATTACGCCAGTTCTTGATGGACGTGGTTGACTCGGAGTCAGTTATCGGAACGCTGCCAGCATTGATCCCTTCAATCCAGGCGTCGCCGGAAAGATCCACCAAGCGAACTAAATTGGACCAGTGAGTTCTGACTTTCATTCTATGACTACTAGACGACCAATAACTAGATAAAAGAGGTGCTATCGTGACGACGGACACCGTCGACCTACAATCATTAACGTTCTTTGCGGAGGCAATTGCCTCTCGGCCTGCTCTCCGGTCGGTCGAAGCCCTTCGGTGCTTATTCGACTCTTTGCAACGGCTAGCAGACTTGCGTCAGGGGGGAATGGCAGTAGATTATGTTTCACAAACACTCCTAGTTGCCTTGGACAAAGCCGTCACATCGTTTAATGTGAGAATAATCCTTCTGCCAGACCAATCCATGACTAATAGGGGTCTGTTCGCTAGTTTGATCTACCGGCATCTTGTCTACGGATTGATGTCCTTGTTAATCTCGTGCGCTGTACGTGCATTATCCTTCTGTACTTACGCTGCTAGGACTAACCAGCCGGAACTCGGTACCAGTATCCCAAACTCCACAAATGTCTCACCAGGCCCTGTTGGTGATCAGCAATGCAGCCAAAGTCGTCCCAGAAGCTGTCATACACCACGTCATGCCAATATTTACGTTCATGGGATCGAGTGTCTTCCACCGAGACGACTCGTATAGCTTCAGAGTGGTACAAAAGGTGAATTCATGATACTCATCCACCTTACTCTTTCAAAGTCTCAAAGATCAGTTCTGCAGGCGGTGGAGTCTATTGTCCCTGTAATGACCAAAACCTTGAAGGACACGCACCCAGCGGGCCTTGAGCTATCCATCGGTGAGTTCCTTGTCGAACGAATCTATAAGTATTGCTGATTGCCTCGCAAAGGATCTCGCGACTTCCTGCGTATCTTCACTGATGCGTCAAGCCACGTGCCTCGTCATCGTCGAACACAGTGAGATCGACTTCACTGTGATTTATCAAATTCATACTAAATAAAGCATCGAGCAGCTTCTTCACGCATTTCATCCATGTCCTAGGGCCCGAAGAGTACCTAGCTGCTGTCATAATGCTGCTTGTTGAGAAGTCAGCGTCCAAAATCGTTCGACAGGAAACACAGGAAGCTTTGCAAACTGTTGGACTGCCTCTAGCTGCACTAGCCAAATACCCGCATAATCAGCGCCTTTCTGTATGTCAAATAACCTTCTCGGAATGACATGACAAGCTTATCCCACTTGCAATCTTACAGGTCCTGCTCGTGATTCTGGAGGAGTGCCAGCGACTGGTCATTCGCGCGGAACATCCCAACAAGCAACAACCGAGATTGTTCCTGGACGTAGCGCTGTATGTGATGACTTCCGCATTGAGATCGTTCTGGACTGATAAGTTTTGGGACACAGTGATGATCACGCGCCTTCAGTCACTGCCGCCATGACGAAACAAGCCACAGCCTCGTTGATTTTCGTTAGTTTCGCTATCCGCGCCTTCAATGACGAGCCACACTATCGACCAAGTACGGGTAGAAATTCCCTCATCCAAGGACTCCTGTCATTACTTGTGTCGTTAGCGAATCAGAAGGAGCTATCGAGTATTGGAGCCATGGGAGATGTCAAAAAGGCTGCCCGTGCTGCTCTCGTCGATGCATTTGCAGTTATTCCAGCGTCTGACTTCGTCCATTCAGTCGCAGAGCTCATGGATAATCAAGATCTCGGTGTACGTCCCAGAAGTTGTTGCGTATGTTCCGCCTGAATGCTGACTTCAGCTCTAGGTACGCTCGTCAGCCGTTGTGTTACTTACCGATCGCGTGGGGCTTATTAATCCGCAAGTCAGAGCAACGCTCAAAGATTCAATGCTCGCAATCATCGATCGCCTCTGTGCTGCGCTCACAGGTAGTTCTGACATGCCATACGTCCTTTCCCTGCGGTGCCTTGGCGCTATAGCTGCAAGCGGTTGCGGCTCGGAGCATGTCGCGCTTTCACGTTGCATTGACTGTGTAATTGAGTCGGGCGGCACACACGATGCGCTCGTTGACGCACTTCAAGTTCTCAGCACCCTCATGTAAGCAGCCTTTTTTTATACATTTCACATTTGTCCTCATTGCTTGGTCTGTAGCGAGAAGCTTGGGCCTCGCATGATACCGCATGCTAATATGATCATCAAGCTGTCCCTTAAAGGACTTGAAATCAGTGATAGCAATGAAGGTGCATTGATACTGGTCGGAAGTCAACGTACTGCCCTGATCCTTGTTTAACTAGCAGAAGAGCGCCAACACCATTCACAAGCAAGCGCCTTACAGACTATCAAGGCGCTTCTGTCTTCCATTCCAACGTTCTTGGGGGCCGACTTGGCTCACATAATTGCTGCTTGTGTGACAATATCTGCTACAGGCGTTCGAAGCGCTGTGGACATTTTGGGATCCATATCTGTCGGCATTCCATCACGAATCCTTGTGCCTACGCTTGTAGGCCTTTGGAGCGAGGGATATAGCTTGGTACACGTATGGCGAAAGGAATTCTCTGACAGATATGCTCAGACTAATCAGGAAATCTATCAAATAGGCAAAGTCATCAGAAGTCGAACAATTTCTCAACTTGTTCAAGACCGCTCTCAAGGTGGCTCCAAGGTTGGACGTCACAGAAAACCTCAAGAGTCTTTTCAAGATGTTCTTGGAGATGTTTGATTTACGGTGTCGGATCGATGGTCAGGACATTACTAGAGTACGGCCCAAGATGTCAATATCTCTTGCTACCCTATCGACTCACTTCGATCATTAGGTCGAAACTGGAGCCATCATGGCCTTCCTGGAGATCGTGACCAAACTGAACGAGTCGACCTTCAAGCCCCTGTTCCGCCGGACATTTGACTGGGCGTTCACGAGTGGTTGGTTACAATGCTACTTGTCGGCGAGATGAATCTAATGGCTCAATTTATTAGACTCTCGAAGCGAAGGCCGTCAAGTCACATTTACTATTTTCATGTTGGCTCTGTTGAAAACCTTCAAGGTGGCGTCGTCCCTCTGTTGCAGTGTCGTGCCATTGTCCCTTACGATACCACCATAGAGCTTGGTTACACCTTACCTTGGTATGATTATCGGCAGCGTAGTGGATGTATTTGAACGGTTCGATGATCGAAAGTCACGCGGAGGAGCCTTATGGCTAGGGCTGGTACACATGCTTGACACCAGCTTTATTGTGGATGAAGGCGGTGAGCAGGCTTGACTTTATCATGGAGGTGGAGCTGATCTTACACCTTCATATAGTCTTTTGGCGAGACGATAGGTTGGAAAGCATTATGTCCCCTCTCGTCAAGCAGATTTCTGCTTCCGTCTCTTTAGAGCTTGAGGGAGAGGACAGGTGCAGCTTGATCACGTGTCTGGCCGGCTTTGCTCATGCAGCAAATAGAGAAGAGCTTCTCAAGGCCCTCAACCTTGGCATTCTCATGGAGACTCGCTCAGAGGACTTGAAGATCCAGACATTCGCACTCGATAGCCTGGCCGCCATATGGAAACGAGAAGGAGCTCGCACCAGTGGTAAGTCATTCTGTCCGACTTGTAAATCCAGAGAGTGCAGCATATCCAACGGTGCCTCATACTATAGCGTTCGCATCCGAAACCATCGCCTTTATCGAAGACCTTGCGGAGTCGGAGAACGATCTCATTGTGAAGAAAGCACGCAAGTTCAAACAGCTCATGGACAGCATGAGCGGGGCTGGCGCAGATGGGGCGCGCATGTAGTAAATGAAGTGGAGTGCAGTGAACGGCAATTGCTCTGATTGAGGGAACAGATGAAATGATACTAGAATGCGAAATCGTCCTGTGTGCAGATAGATATTGGCTTGCTGGATCCGGTGTCCATTGGATGGCTTGACGAGAATAGGAATAGAGACGGTTCACGCTCCTGCATTTAGGAACGTTACGTCGCTCCATGCTCTAACACCCTGACGGCATCTAATAACTCAATAATGTTTGTGCGGGGTCCAGCATTGAGGACAAATGGTGACTTATCCGGTCGACATGAATCAGCTTCGATCACAAGGTCTGGAAGGCAAGTTAGAAGGACTAACGTGTAGCAGCTCGGAAGCTCTAGGACGGCTCCTGGCTGGCTCGGAACACTGGTGAAGGAAGTCTTGAAGTTCGCTGGAGTGATCTTTCTCTGCAGAGAGTGGTGGCCAACGGTCCTGAAAGTTCTTGGTATCCTGAGTATCGATGAATGGCGGATCGCCTTCAACGATCTCCCATACGGTTGCGCCAACCGACCACACATCTGCTTCATGAGGATCATACGGCTGGCCCCTAATGAATAACAAGCATTTGAGTCAATTGGAACGTGGAGCAGGAATGGCTGTAAACACCCACCGACGCATATCAGGGGCCTGTTGATGGCGGAAAGTCAGATACCTCTTGGTAGGCCATTGCGCTTGCAAACTTTGACTTACCATCCAGTAAGGTGGCTGACTATACACCGAAGAACGTTTCGACAGCGCCGATGTGAGTGTGGCATTAGAGAAGTCGGCTGGTGGTAAGGAGGGGTTTATGGGAGGTCGGATGAGTGGTCCCACCCGCAAAGTGCGTCAAGTAATAACTTACCGAGCTTCAATACGCCTGCTCTAGACAGCAAGATGTTGTCCGAACGAACGTCCCGATGCGCGATCCTAAAGCTCCATAAATAATCCAAGCCTTCCAAAATCTACGCGTTGCCATTAATGCACACTGCGCACGCGAAGAGACGGCCACGCAGAAGATGAAAACGCTTACATCGCTTGCACATCTCGCAGTGGCCGATTCACTGATCACCAACCCATCAGCAAGGAAAGCCAACAAGTCGGCCAGACTTCTGTCGAGGAGCTCCATCTTAAGCCATAAACTGAGGGAGCCATCTACATCGCCGACAAGGTAAACGCCCTGGTATGTCAAGATATTCCGGTGCTTGACATTTTGAAGGAGGCCCAGCTCCTTCTGCAGGGCGGCGAACTTCGCTTGGTGTGCGAGAACGACGCCAATGGTCTTCACCGCTACCTTGCCAGATTTGTTGGCATCGTCGCGAGCCGCGAAGACGGGGCCGTATTGACCTTCGGCAACGGGCTCGATGAGAGAAAGCCTTGGATCGACTACTCGTTGTACGTGGTCGGATAAAGATAGGAGGAATGATGGAATCTCGTCATTATAGTCAGCAGAATGATCCGCTTCCGTTGATGCATCAACGACGATCGAAGGCGAGTCAGAAGAGGTGAGACCTGTCGGAGCAGAAGGTCGTTGACCAGCCGTCGCTATCGGTTCGGACTCCGCTTGAATCGTACTTCGATTCCGATGAACAAGGTATTGTGCGTCTTTCTCTTCTGAAGCTGAGATGGGTTCATTCTCGTCGTCTTCGCCGTCGAGCCAATCGTCCAGGACGCCATCATACGGCGATGTGGTGGTCGCCGTCAACGTCGATTCGGGTCGCGAGCGGGGACTCGAGCCTGCAGAAACTGGAGGAATCTTGACGACAGTCACCGGTGCGAGGTAAGTCTTCGCCATAACCACTGTTGGCTTCGCCGTCGCTGTCGCCGTCACCGCTGCCGTTGTCGTCGCAGCCGTGGGCTTCGCATCTGCTTTCGGCTGATTGGCATTCAAATTCAAGAACCTTCTCTCGATCTTCTCGACGGCCGTTTTTACCACCGGCTTGACATACCCAGCCACCTTAACGCTCTCCGCAGAGGATATCGCGGAAGCTGTGGTGCTGGACACGGACATCGACGCCGAGGACGTCGACCTGGACATCTGCCCTTCGTTGCTGTCAAACTTGGTTCGGATCGGCGACGGGCTACCCTTCAAATACGGCAGCAGTCCGTTGACTTCCTCCACATTATCCGCATCACCGGAATACTCCTCCGCGATCAAGACCGAGAGGTGATTTCGAGGATTTTCCAACTTCAGCGGATGAGCGGGAGATGGTGCCGTTGGTGTGGCATGCGAGGGAGGGAGTCCAGTACCGGAGTGTGAGGATGGAGTTTGTTGGGGGTGCATTTGTGGCGTGACGGCCTCTGGTGGTGTTCGGCCCCGTTTGGGCGAAACATTCAGGGGCAAAATTTTCGGTAAGTGGAGTTGTGTACCAGACGGCTGAGCGATGGGTGTGCCGGTGTTACAAGACAAAGGGGGCTCGAGAGGAGATAATGATGTATTGGACGAAGCCCGCCCAGCATCATTGGTCTTCCTCGTATCCAATCCCAATCCCTTCTCTTTCTCCACAAGAGCGGGCGACACGCTACTCAGCAGCTCCGCACCCCAATCTCCCAATCCGGCCTCAGGAAGTGGATCCGATTCAAACGCCGTCTTCGCCCCCAAACCTTCTTTTGGCTCCTGTCGGCTCGGATACGTCTCCTGCTGTGGAAAAACACTCGATGATCCACCACCTCCTATCAACCCTCCAAACCCTCCAAAGCTCCCAAACCCATCAAACTCTGGTAGACTCAACTCCAATTTTGGTGGGAGGAGTGAGGGAGAGGTTGTGCCTCCTCTCGAGGCCGTTCTAAGACTGACGGCCGACTTGCTCTTTCGCATCTGCTCGAGCGGCAGCTCACCCAACTGATCGGGTCGTTCACCCGTGCTCGTGGTCCCTATTGTCTCCGTTGTCCTGTTGTCTCCATCTTCACTGTCGTCGTTCCAAAACATCGTGGCTTGGCTATCTACCTCTCGGCGCGGCGAGGATGGGAGAGGCAGAAGAGACCCTAATGGTGGCGAGGATGGTCCATCTGCAGACTTTCGGAGCGACGCGCTAGAGCGTGCTCGTTTGAGCGTGCTGCTGATGGTTCGACGGATGGACGATGGCGACGTAGGCGATCTAGAAGGTGAACGTGACTTTTCGGGCGGTTTTGATGGGGTGGTATCGGTAATGGGCGGTGGTGGTTTCGGAGAAGGTTGTGGATCCGGTATGCTCGGTGCTGGCACACGGCGCACTTTTGATGGAGCACGGTGAAGTCCTAGTGTCGGCTTGGGCTTCGGCACGCGAACAGGAGTCACACTTTGCGGGGTGGCTTTCGCCATCCCTACGTTCGAGAGCTGCTCGCTAAACGTGTCCAGCGAGTGATCCGGAAGCATTGGAAGTAGTGGCTGTGCTTTCGGTTGGCTTTGTTGTAACCGTCGGAGTGACTCATTTCGCGGTTTAAATGGACCAGATGGCTGTGCAGTGGACAATGGGGAAGAGGTGAGGGTAACGGTGTTATTCGGTAAGGAAGATGGACTAGCGATCGATTCAATGGACGAGCTTTGCCTGCGGTAGATGGCGTTCACTTCGTCTGGCGTGTATCCAGCTGTCAGTAGCGCGGTGGCCCATTCGGTAGGCAGACCTCGCAATCGGTCATCCACGTGCAGATTGTGCTAGTGCCAAGAAGAAGTCAGGAGATGCGTGATCGTTTTTCTCCTTGTTTCACCTACTTGGAAGCCCCAAGGGCTGGATATGGAATCGTCGGGGCAGCTGGGGTTGCTGGGAGGTCTGTCATTCTCATCCACCTCCACCTTCGACAACGGACTGCCGCTTCCGCCTGAGCCAGATGGCCCTGGATCGTTCGAGGGCCTCTTCCGTAGCCTCGGAAGCCGGAACTTCGACTTCGACATCGTTGCAACCGGTGCCGATTGCGGCGACACTAAACTCGATTGGCTCGCCATTGGGGATTTACTACCTGTTCTGTTATACCATCGAGGTGTCGAAGTGGCATTGGGCACCGGATGGGATGGCATTGGTGATGCTGGATGAGCGAGCGAGGCTTGTGACCGTTGAGCCTTCGACGTCGATGCGTATGGAGAACTAGATGAGTAAAACGTGTCCTTTGGCGGCGGTTTTGGCGGTGCACCATCCTTTTCGTGACGCTCGGTGACCGAGGCTGTTTCGAGGTCGATGGGGTACGGCTGGCTCCCGTCCCCATCGTGACTGAGAGTCGCTTTGTCGATAGCGAATGTTGGTGCTGATGAAGTCCAGAGTCGGGAGAGTCGCGTGGCTTCCATGGATAAGATGACACAGAATAGTAAATAAGCGAAGTGGGCGGCGCCCCAAGTAGCGAGCTGGGCGGGGTCGGTTAGAATGCAAATCTCAACATCTTTGACGCTCAACGTGAGACCGCCATTCAAGACGATCAACCAGCGTCCCTTACGTAACTTTACCCATCCCTGCAGAGAAGGGCCCCCCGGCGGTGCCATCAGTGCCCACACCAAAGGGCAACCCGCGACTCGACTGGCGGTGGCTTACCGCTATGGCACATCTGCACAACTACATTTGTCTGATCATCAGGACGATGATGGGGTCACACTGACACTCTGCACTGTTTGCATGTCTCTCAACTCGTCCAGTCTTTGAGGACGCGACGGCCTAGTGTACACGGACAATGCCACCAGAACGTGGCGATGCTTGGAGGCGGCTGTCGAGCAGAGGACATAAGCTTTGAACGATGCACATTATTCACCCCTACGCAGATTGACCGGCTATGGTATTGGCTTTGAATCCACTGATCCGGCTTACGGTCTTGTGCTGTGCAATGACGCATTCATAACACGAAATGACAAGACAATTGTTACGGCTATCCCAAGTGGTAGACCACAAACCGATACACTGCGGTAAGATCTGCTCAAGCGGACAGTCTGAATCTCCCACTTGGGCCCTGAAGGTTATTCTAACAGGTATTCTACCGCCTCTTTCGCGGTGCCGATCACTCCACCGATCTACGTGATCGACATCGAACAACGGCCCCTGAGGGACGCAATATGGTTGCGCTCGGAACGAACAAGAACGGGCTTTGTCCATTAGGCCTTCATATACAGCGGCTTCGAGCAGCCTAGCACTCTCAACCCTCCCATCCACATCCACACGCAGCCTAACCAAAATCCTTTTCCAAGCCTCACATTTTCGTCATGCCTAGCACTAACTTCACAAACAACGTCTCCGGTGGACAGGAGCAGCCCCTTGACAAGGAGGGGATTGAAAGATCCCAGTTCGAGGCCCTCGGCTACTGCACGATCATGTGAACGACTGCCCTCGGCCCCGCGCAACTCCATGGGTCGCCCAGTCCGGTACTGGCGCACCATCTTTGGCCCCTATCTGACCACTTGATTTATTTGTAACTTGATTTCTCCTTTATGACATTTCTTTGTTTATATTGCCTGACACATTCTTTGCAACGAATGAACGTGTTCCAATACTGAATGAGAGTGCTCTCCGTCTAGCTCGTGGCCCATTGATTCTTTCTTTGCCCATAAGACAACCCTCAAGCACTGAGCCTCAGGTCCCCCGTAAAGGACAGGTAGTTACCCCGGATTAACGGTGGATAATACCAGGTGTTCATGAATGCACGAAAGATTTAAGAAAATCAGTTCTGTAGAGGTCATACCAACTACACGGAGAATAGCTTATCAGCAATTTGCTCCTCCCACGTCTTGCAGTATCAATTCCTATCCTTTGGACGCATTATTCTCACTCCATCGATTCTACCCCTCGGATTCTCGACTTCCTCGATCTCGTCTGGAGTAATATGCTTGCTGACGTGTTCGGCGACCTTCATTGTGTGCCAGAGCACTGCAGCTCGTTTTCCGATACATCGCACATCATGCAAATCCTCCAATATGCCACAGCTGCAAGAGAGTTACTGATCAGCTATCGATAGAACAAGAGTGCCATGCAGAAAAATAATAAGGGACAAACAAGAATGGGCTTTGTCCCCAATGCTTTCAACAGTGCACCAACATCCCTCCTAGTCTTAAGGCTCTTCGAACTCTCATCTCTTCGTCATGTCCAGCAATACTTTTATCAACAAGGTCTCTAGTGAACAGGAGCGACCTGTTAAAAGGAGGAGATAGAAAGATCCCAGTTCGAGCCCCTCAGCTACTGCACGACCATGCAAACGACCGACCAAAGTCCTCGACTTCTCAACACCTCCAGAAAGCGTCCAGTCCGGTACTGGCGTGCTGAGTTCGGCCTTGTTTTTTCGCCTTTAATCTAGTCTCTAACTTATTCCTCTTCATTAAGTTTTGCCAAGGGGAGCTCGGAGAAAAATTACTGACCAAGGGTCGTATTTCTTCAATGAGCTGGGTCGGGGGGGGGAGGGGGGGGTCAGGTAGATCAGGAACTGACAGGTAATCCAAGGTACCAGCTCCGCCATCCAGGATCTGTGTGGCAGCTCAACTCGGATCGATATTGACCGTCTCTTATTCTTTGCTGGGGATCCGTACCGCATTCAGCACGCTGGCTCCCTTTTCCTTCTCTGTGACGGTTTCTGGCCCACTAATATTGCTGCCTCAGTACCTGTTGGTGTCAAGTGCTCAACATCCCACACACCCCGTTGACTACACTCGCGTTGTGATTTTGGGCTAGCGGGGCAGAATTTTTGCCTGTCTAGAGTCTTGCCCCCCCCCCTCGTTTTCTTGAATGATGATATCTTTTAGTAACGGGCGCCCTTACTGTCCGTCGGACTCTCCTTCTCACTACCTCGACTCTCAAGGGTGAAAAATCTCCATTTAGGATCTCCTGAAACTCTCGCTCGGCTGCGCCTATCATGAAGCTTATTTTGTGCACGTTTACCTCTAACCTCGCCGGGAGCAGGCCCTTCGTGCCCGAAATCCTATCTTCACCTTTGAAAAACCATCGTTTGGCATAGTTTTCCGGCGATCTCCAGCCAAAATTCCTTACTTCTGACCCGGTAAACTCACAAGGAACCCCAGGGATCGCGACAATAAACCTCTTAGTCTCGTTGATTCATTGTGGAGCAGCAGAAAGCAGAACAAAAACCAAGCGTCCCCCATTCGACGTCTCAGACAGAGTCGAGGGCAGCTTCCACATGATGGCACGAGAACCCATCAGAGATGCGGGGTTTTCTGTCCTCAGGTTCAACCAATAAGTGTTGATGCGCGGGGGAGGGGATTGTTTCCGATGACAAGTCCGGCTAACGTCCGATGGAGGGGGATGCCCGCTTTCCACCCCATGATGATAACGGTAAACAAGTCGAACTAGCGAAGTGTCTAGGATGTACTGCATCATGGGACGGTTTGGCATGCGATCGAGCCGCCTATGATTGGAAGCGTGAGTCGCGGAAGTCTTGAACATTCAACGCAAAACTTGCCACTGGGGTTGAAGGGCGGTGCCGGCTCTCGACTCTGACCCGCAACACCGCCTAATATAATCGATACAACGCTTCCAAAATTGACTTGCTTCTCCAGAAAGGCCTAAATATCATTCATAACACGAAACAACAAGACAGTTGTCCCCGAGGCCATTTTGCCCCTCTGCTGAGTTTTCGATCCCGATTCGGAATGCCGAGCTCTGTCTAGACGGTTCAATTGTACAAATCTCCCAGATGGAGCCCCAAACGTGATTTCAAGTACTGTTCTGCCGGCTCTTTCGAGGTGCCGATCACGCCCCGATCGAAGTGATCGACAACGGACAACGGAAACAACATGATTGTGGTTTGGATTGAACAATGACGGGTTTTGTCCTCCTTACCTTCATATACAGTGATCATTGAGCACTCTGGAACCATCAACACTCCCATCTACCCCCACACACAATCCACCCCGAATCTTCCCGAGCCTCGACTTTTCGACATGCCCAGCACTATCTTCACAAGTAACGTCTCCGGTGGACAGGAGCAGCCCTTCAATAAGGAGGGGATCGAAAGATCTGACTTCGAAGCCCTCGGCTACTGCACGATCATGTAAACGGCTACTCTCGACCGCTCTCACCTCCTTGGCATGCCCAGTCTGGTACTGGCGCGCCCGGATTCGGCCTCTGATAACCTTTTTGCATTTTAACCATACTCTCTTCTATTAATATATGTCTGTTTGCATAGTTGTTCAATGAAATTGGCTATCACCGTGCCAGTTATGACTCCCCTAAGTATATTAATAAACGCGCGACTCAGAAAGCACTATCTCTTAAAGTTGTATCCATATTATAATAGTTGGATACTCTTCAACTGCAACAAAGCCGGGTCGTGGCGCCGCCGGTGAGCGCAATGGACAGACAGAAGCACTGGTGGCGAAAGCTTCATCGACGCACCGGCATGTATAAGACGCAAATTTTGCATAAGACAGTGGGTAACCTGCTGTATAGTAGTGAGATGAAAGGCGAGAGGCCAAATAAGCCAGGCTATGATACGCTACCCTGGGCGTGTACTGAACCTGACAGAAAGATGCGGCATCCGCCAGCCAAATGGCGCCTTGGTGAGGTTCTATATGACAAGCACAAAAACGTTAGCATCACTGATCCACAAATATCATCTCGAAGGGGTCGATCAATGAAGTCAGAAAAGAAAGAGAAGAATCCCGTAGAACTGTATGATATTGCTGTGCTAATTATCCACTCCCAGCTTGGGTGTTCCAACAGATCAGCGGCCCATAAACCGATCGCGATCGAGGACAGCGAACAACGGTCATGTAGGGCAACTAGGAAGAACGAACAATAAAAGGCTTTGTCCCAATGTTTTGATATCTAAACGGCCTTTTGAAGATTTGACAACAACACTCTACGCACCATGTAAGGAATACGCTTCCTAACTTTCTTTCCTTCTCTGACTTAGATGCGATTGCAACCGAAGCTATTGAGGATGTGATTAGACCTAATGGAGAACGAGAAATCGTCTAGGAAGGCGTCGGCGTTGTGTAGATCACCGGGTAGGGATTGGATAATCGGCTTCGTGATATCCTGTGGGGATCACCACACATTCCTTTATATGTTGCGTGCTTAGATTGTATGGAATTCAGTCCATCACCCTTTCTCCTACAAGCCGTCGATTCACCTGGTAATTTGTGCGTTGTGCGACGACTAAGGCTCTAGTCTGAATCGAGTATAGTGACTCTTACACACCGCTCCTCCCCTCTGAATGCCTTCATCTCAGTCTTCATCATGCATAGCACTATCTTCACCAGGAACTTCTACAGTGGGAAAGAGCCACCAGTTAACATGGAGGGGATTGAAAGATCTCAGATTCAACCTCTCCGCTATTGGACAATCATGTAAATGACTGAGCCTCGACCTTTCACATCTACTGAAGCGCTCGGTCTGGCACTAGTGCGGCGTCTATTTTCTTTCATCCGATGCCCTCTTTTCTGCAACCTATTTTTTATCGTCATGCTTACGTTCCTTGCAGGGAAGCCAATTCTTTGCAAAGAGTGACTGCTGGATTTCTTGAAAGATATTGGTAGTCTCCATCGTCAAGTCCACGAACCGATAGCGTATTTAGGCCCGTGTCTTTAGAATAGTCTCGTGCGTCAAGTTTTCCTCCCATCTTCAGGCCGTGACGAAATACTGTGGAACCCGCAATGCTACCCGCAGTAACCAGACACATCCGGTATGAAGAACGAGGGCAGAGAAGTCGAAGAGCGAGCTGCTTGGAAATTGGGACTACGTATAGAACAACCGATCGAACAGCCTTATCATCTGAGGGATGATTCACGAAAGTCCTGAACATGTAGCTATAATCTTACTATGGGATTGAGAGGCTTCGTCTTTCGACTACCACCCGTAGCGCCGTCTAACATGATTAAGGCACTCCTTCCAAATAGATCTGAATCTCCAGATGGACCCAAATAGATGAAGAAGAAAATTCCACCGGCCGGGAAGAGAGTATCAAGTGATGTTGGACAAGATCAGGGTGTGAGGGGAGAGGGCTACGATTCTGCAGGCCAGATGTGATATCCAGTCCAACGACATCCCAAGACACCCATGGGAACAGAATTTTGAGGCAGTTTGTCACTATCAAGTAAGTGCTGAATGGTAGGGAAAAGGCTGTTGTGCTCCGGGGGTTTGCGCTTTGTTACATACAGTCGGCGCACTTGAAAGACCTTAATGCTCCGGTTTTTGTCTTTGTTTGCTTCGTTCACTTTTAACTGCCAACTCGTGCACCTTAGAAGGCTTTGATACAGGTTTTGATGCATATGTGGATGCCCATAACATTAATAAAGACATCTAGTTAGCTAATAAATTAAAGAGAGGATCAAACTTGAGATGTATACAAAGGTTAGTTACACACCACAAAAAAGAAATCATGCCTAACGCGGGTAAGTTGGGCTTTCAAAGAGGCTCGGGAGGTGTCTCCTAAGTCCATAGGTGGCGTCCAGGTCCTCAAAGGCCTTGCACTCACAGCCAATGATCGCAACCTGATGTGAAGTCAGATCTCTTGAGTTTCCAGCCGATAGGCCTCACCCTCCAATCCGACCATGGACTGATGGGGATGACCGCTGAACCGAGGTGTTTCAGGGTCAACCAAGACCCTAGTCGTTTGTAGTTGAAGTTTTGGTGCACTTGGTCGCCGGGATCCATGGCGAGGCATATATTTATAATGGCGCGAGATGGGGATGCTGCTTCAGGTGTTTTGTTTTACCAGCAAGTTGGGTTTATTTTAATTTTTCTTGTGTGAGAAGGTGGGGAACTCGCTAGCCGAGCGAACCGAGAAACGCGGAACAGTGTGGGGTTCTTGTCGAGCCACTAAACCCCCTGTTTGGCCTACTGGGATAGACCACGGATAGATGCTCGCACCTGGTCCATATAGGCCGGCTACTTCATGCCCCTATTAATAGCCCCATGATCCGGGGGGCTGGTTGGGTTAGGTTTACTAGTAGAATAAACATGGTCATAAATACTTACACAAACCGGGGTATTGAGGCCACCGCCGCGGATTTAATGCTCGCCTCTCGTAGTGAGTTTTACCTCACGTCTCGGATACATTGTTATCATTGTTGGTTCAAACCCTGCGTGCACTCCGTCCCCCTCTCCGACAGACCCCAGTCGCCATCCACCACCTTCCTGTCTACGCTAGCCCTCTTCCCGAACCCCTCGCATCAACCGGCGTATCCTAGCCACCCTAACCTCGCTCACCTCGCCGTCCCAGCCAAGCCGCGACACTCTCCTATCCTCCTCTCCGAGACCTCACCCCCTTCCACCCGGTACCCTGATTTATAATATAATAAAGGCGAATTCTGTTCCAGCCAGGGCCATCAGCCGGAAGTAGCGATTCATATTGAGGTCTAAGTTGCCTGATTGTAGCGCTTCGATGAAAGCTTTACGCTGTCTGAAGAAGGCGAGGATAGACAAGGCTACCACGGCGGGAACAACCTTAGGCGAACGGAGATACGGCACAAGTGGAATGGACACTCCCAGGCATACACCGCCGAAACCACAGTTATGATGATAGGCCGAGCAAAGATGGTGAAAACAGTAGTTGGTCAGCAGCTTGGGGAGGGGGTGACATTCAGGCGATTTCACACTTGGTAAGCATGACATGCGTACCCAAAATTCTCGATAGCGTCGCAGCGATGGTCCTGTGATATAACATCTGGAAATATCTCTGGTGAGTTGGACAAAAACTGTGTGGATCAGGTTAATAGAGGCTGACGAAGGGTCATGAACAGAATCGGTAGTCCCACACGAGGGAGAGTTCAATGCAAACGTTTAGACGGCTCTACAGAAGGAACGTCACCCACGAGCATCCCTCGCTGATACATGGACCTGCCGAATAGTAGCTATCTTGTATAGTCTTCGATTGATTATCAGTGACGCAGCAGATAGAGCGACACTATACATATGGTGAGTTGAAGTGATCACGCAGCCAAAGCCTCAGCGTACCTGAGGCCAACGATGAGCTTAGTGGACATATCGCACTAGATCCCAGAATGTTCTTCCAAGTTGCCATACCATAGAACAGAGTCTACAAGGTAGATGACGTTGCCAATTACCTTTGAAAGAGTATCAACGAGAAGACAGGTGCGAGGAATTGCCAGACTCACAGTCCAAGTGATATATAAGCTGGTTCCGATGTTATGGGCTCTGAATTGCCAGTACGCAGGCACGAGGACCACGGCGATGCTGAGACAGGATAGGACAGGAATTAAGGGATAAGTAGGATCGTAGCGGGTGTCGGGGGGTAGGTTAGGCATGATGAGAGTAGAGAAGAAGCTTGGGGAAGGTTCCGCTTGAGGAATCATACCTTATACTCTGTGGAGACAAAGGAAGGCGGCAGTGAACCAAACTCCGTATACCCGAAGGTCCTTATTTTCCGGCAAACGGTGCACCCCATTCGATCGCCAATGGTATCCGGTCTTAGTGCATGCTTAGGCTGAGCACGCTAGCGCAGTTGAATTCTGGTTCGCAAGAGTTTGGTGTCCAAACTCTCCTCGCTCAGTTTCGGGCGTCTTCATCCCGTTAGCATGGCTTCCCGATTATGGACTCTTTTCTCGTCAGTTGTCGTTCAGATATAGGTGGCTTTACTTTCCCTAGTTCAAGATCCGGAAGTGTTGTTAAACATTGCAGTACATCATGCACTTGCGGTGTAATTATGAGTGCTGATACTGGGGTATTCGAATGTATTGTATGTGCGCGCTGCCGAACACATCTTCCTTGGGGTTTCCATTAGGATGCGACAGTGAATAACCAAATTCGTCTGCATCGTGCTCGGTGGGGTCGGCGTCCAGAGTAGATAAATCTCTCACTTACCATATCGGCCTTGTCGAGCTCTCACGACAAGGCTCGTAGTGGGGCACACCAAGTTGTGATCGCTGCCTCTAGCGACACATCTTCTTCCAGCCCGACCACACACCTTTCCCCGCTTTCCTTGGCCGTTGTGTACACTGTAACTCGTCGCGCGGCTCGGGTTAGCTCTTCATGATGCCGTTTGTCGCATGCATTGGCCTCCTCAGTCTCCAGGGTCTTGTGTTAGTCAGCCTTTGTGTCGTCTTCCCTAACACCACGAACAGCCTAGGGAAGCACACAACGGTCGTTCGATTGTTTCATTGAGATCTGCGTTCCACTTTTATCTCAGTCGTCGCTGTCGCAACCATCACTTCACTCCGCCTGATGATGAGGGTGCTGGCGCCGCTGCTCAATCTGCTTCACAGAGTCGAACTGGAGCTGGTCAATTCAATCCCGGCAATCGTGTCCACCCGCATTTCAGCCGGTATTGTTTATGACTCCTGGTATCCACCTGCTCCTCCTTGCTGTTGTCTCGAGTGACAACGACTGATTCACGTAGGCTGTTAGCCCCTTGGACTACGGCATGTACTCAAACACACCACTTCGCACCAACATCGGTTTCTGCTTACCAGCGACGCGTCATGATCTAAGCGATCAGAAATCGTATATCATGGCTTGTCTAACGCCAGCTGTAACCGACACAACCCGCCTCCGCATCACCTCATCCGGTTCGCCGTTCGCTTTCCTCCATACAGCTGCACAAGCTCAGCGCTAATATCTCAATGCATAGCACAGCAACTCATTAATCCCATCTTCTCCCGTAAGTTCGAACTCTTCCTTATCATTCACCAGAACCACTTCGATGAACAAGACTGATGATACGCTGATCCCCGTGTTTGTCCTGCCATAGGACGTCCTCTCATCGTCTTGCTTCAACTATGCCTTCCATGTGGCACTGCGTCCGTTGTCACTGCACGTATACCCGAGTCGAAAACAACGCCAATGCTGACATGACATGTACTGTCCAACATCGGTTCGACTTCAAGAACCCAACCCTCCTTCCAGCCTCAGTTTCCTTTAGCCCTATGGAGCGCCGTTACCTCTATCCAGCGCTTTGCTGCCCTGGTGTTTTTATGACGGAAATCCATACTAGTGCCGGTATCAAACGCCTCCCTGTCGGCGTTTGCTTTTCAGGAAGGCACACCACGAATCCAAGGTCTGTTTCGTACAATGGCCAATCCATCAGGCGATGTGAGCAGCTCCACCCGGAATGAAATAGGACCATCCTTGCAATGGAAGAGACGGGGGGGAGAAACTCGGACAATTTGCATTTTTTTTATACAATGAACAATCAAAGCATTATTATTACCTGGCAAAATTCCATGTGCACATACGGATCTGTCACTGAGCGACAGTGAAATCGTTCACATTGAATTACAACTCGTCTCTATCATACGTTGGCTCTGAGTCCTTCGCGCTATCAGTCGCGCTAGCTGGAGATTCTGATGTCGAACGCGGGGCACTTGTGGTCTTGGGTCTGGGCACCTTCTTCTTCTCTAGACTTTTAACCATCTTTTGCAATGTTATGCCTCTCGATTCCATATCTGCTGTCCGAAGGGCAGGGTCGTCTCGCTTTGTTAGGGCCCTCTGCTTGGTGAGACCTTCCCTTAGCCACTCTTCCGATGAATCAAGGGTTGTCTCCACCGAGGCCAATTCGTCCTCGGTGAATCGAGCTGGATCACCGGCTTCGAGTGCCAAAGTCCTGTTCTCGCGAGCTTCCATTAGGAATGCTCTCGCGAGCGCGTGCGCCTTTTGAAGGTCCTTGAGGGCTGACGGGCCAGATGCCCCCTCCTTGTACCGAGTGATGACCGGTTGTTCGATTTTTCTAAACGGATGTCCAGTGATCAATTCCCTCAGTGGTTGTAGAAGTTCCGAAATACCACTCACTCTAGGTCGTTACGTTTCTTCCAAAGCAGTTGAGCGTCGGCTGCGTCTGCTTCGTCATTCAACCAGTCGAGGGCTTCAGCAAGTCCTTTGGATAGACTCAGAAGCTCCTTGGGCTGAACGAACTCCTTGAAAGGGGTGTCATCATCGCCGTCAATGAGGTCTCGTAAGCGGTACAGATAGCCTTCCAGATTGTTGTAAGCTTCGTCACGGTGAGACTTGGCAGCTTCCTTTTCCACAATACTCGCGAGCCTATACCGATGTCAGTACTTGGACATTGTGTGATTTGTCAAAGGTGTACTCACCGACCCCGCGCGGCAACCTTGCCTTCCTCGGTCATAGGGGTTACGGAGAGATGTTGCACTTGCACTCGAAGCGGTGTGGAGATACGCTGCGGAGCTTTCGGTTCATCTTTAATCAATGGGTTCTCGGCTTGCTCTTCGGTCGATGTGTTCACGGTACCTGAAGCAAGTGGACCTGGTTGGTTAGGGGCCAGCTACTAACTGCTACATGCTAGCTGCTCTTACTTGAAGTGTCCTTGATTTCTGCGACCATATGCGCGTCCTCCACGGTGATCATGCCAGAATCCGAATAGGCAAATGCCGCAGTGATATGAGGGGGTTGGATTGTTTCGACCTTCGTCATGTTTGCGAGTGCGTCTGCCACATCCAAGAAGTGAACCTTCATGATATCCTCAGGGAAGTCACTGCGGAATAAAATCGACCCGATTGATCAGCTTCAAGGGTTTCGCACTCATGCCACCACGCTACTCACGGTCTGACCATGTTTTTATAGGAGACTGTGACCGCGAAATCATCCGTGCGCTTCGGGAATGTCAATTTTTTGCCGGACGTGGCACCAACCCTGCTGCGCGGAGTGAAGACGGGGGTAAGGAGTTCCTTGGAGCTGCTCTCCTTTCGGTACTTGAGTTGAACGTCGTATGCTCCCGTATCTTGGAAACGCATGTCCTTCGTCCGCCACGTGGATTTCGTAGTCGCCCCATAGAAAGCGGCCCCTGAATGGTTCTCAGTAATAGAGCAGGTATGAAGTGACGTTGAGGCGCTTACCGAGCACAGCTGCCTCATCCGCGTTCACGCTCACAGCGATTTTGCTATCGATAGGGAGGAATCAGCATGGGCTACATGATACATAATCCACTTGCAATTCTAGAAGCGAACTCACTCTCCTACAATCTCCTGCACCGCAGACCGTATCATCGGAATGCGAGAGATTCCTCCGGTAAGAATGACAGAGGAGATATTGGCCTATGTAAACAGAAGCTGGTGAGCTTTGCGAGCAATTATACTGCAAATCATACATTCTGACCATTGTCATTCCAGCAGCATCCAAGGCATGCACGATTGGTTGTGAGAACCTGCTCCGCAGATCTTTGGCGAGGTTTTCGAGGGCCGCGCGCGATACAGAGTCCTTAAAGTCGACACCTTCCAACAAGCTCTCCACCCTCACGACCGCATCCGCATTGGCACTCAGCACCGACTTGACTCTCTGTGCCTCCTTCCACAACCGAGCCATAGCGCGTTGGTTGCTCCGCACGGGCTTTTGATGCGATGATTCAAAGAGTTGCACGAGATGGTCACGTAGTCTCCGATCGAGCTCCATTCCAGTGGCAACGGTGTCATACCCGAACGATTGTACGGAGACTTGTGTTGCGTTCTTTGAGGACTTGAGGATTTGACCGGGAGTGGTAATGGGTTGTGCGCTGAATGTGACGATGGTAGCTGTGATAGATGATGCTCCGGCGTCATAGATGATGTGGTGCTCGTCTTCCGAGAAAGTCCGAGGCATGGCATAATTTATAGCGACTGAAATACGTTGTTCAGAGGAGGCGACAGTGACAGATAGACGATAAGCTTACCTGCAAGTCCATCATTGATGAGAGCTATCGGCTTCAGTCCTGCTATCTGAAGAGCGTCCACAACGGCCTGCCGTTCGAATTGTGTATAATAAGGTGGCACCTGATGCGTTTTGCGTTAGGGATGAATCGTCCTCGAGAGCGGCAGATAAAATACGTACGGTCACAACTGCTTCAGCAATCTTCTCGCCTGATTCCTGTTCCGCGAGCTGCTTGATATACATAAACTGCATGCCAACCAGCTCCTCCACAGTCCAATGACTCCCATCAGGACGCTGCACAATGCATGTATGTCGCTCAGCATCCTCGACGATAGTCGCGGCACTAATCTGAGAGTAGAGTTGGTTGCGGAAGCCGTTGCATGAACAGCCTTGAAGGAATTTAAGATAAGGGAAAGAGTCCTTGGGAAATCTAGCTGCCTGGAAGGTAGCAAGTGTGACAATTAGCTGATATGTATGCTGGAGGATTATAAGCGCGAACGTACTAGATTGAATGCGTCGATGCCAAAGGAGCGTTCCTCCTTATTCCATGCCACCACGGACTGCATCTTCCGCTTAGAGTCGGTATTGAGTAACACGTCGATGGGACGGCCAGGAGACATGAGAGAAGCCTTGGTCCATTCACTTCCAAAGTCAATGGCAACGAAAGCGGCACGGCAAGTAAGGGTTGATAGTAGAAGGAACAGCAGGTAAGACCTGCAAGTGGTGGCCATGGTCGATGGTGAAGAAACGAACACAAGAGAGAACGAAAACGCGTCGTGGCCCTAAAAGTCGAGTCGTGGGATGTTGACGTGTCTTAGGGTCTGGCTGCCACGTAACAAAAAGTCTCGCTCGGAGTTGCTCAAGTGTTCCAAGCGCGCTTGACACCAAGGATCTACAGGTTTTTATTATTTATTTCTCGGGGTGTAGCAGAGCGCACATGTAGGTTCAATCGCGAACAATTGGAGAGTGGAGAGTGCCATCCCGATGATTGGCTTCTGCTTCTAACGGAGACAACGGAGACTGGAATCCTGAGCCGTGGCCCTGTCTTGACATGGGCCTGCTGAGACTGAGACTGCCAGCCCGGCTAGGAGCACGTGAAGTCAGCTCCGGATGACCGATCTTTACGAGCTTGGCGTCCCAATCTCCATCTCGGTATCCAGCAACGATCCTCTCTAGAAGCTCAGAAGTAGATACACCTGGCGTGCGCCTAGTAGGTATGAAGTGGCCTGCGCAAGCCGGGATGATAAGTATAGTCCAGTTGCGTGCAAGGTATCGGCACTTGCCTGTGGACTTTGGGAACCAATACACATCTGCACTCCCGTCAATCCCCGCGTACGGATCCTCGTCATGGGCGACATAATCGATTTGATGTTTGTCAAGAAACTTCTTGTCGATGACCCAGGGTGCATCAGAGAGAATCTCATCAACCCAACGGCAGTGTCGAACGGATTCACATCGCTCCGCGTGGGTCATTACTGTTCGTGACTTGTGCTCCGCACAGAGCTCATCGGAGCAGACGCCAACTATGAGATGGACGGAAGGAAACGACAACTTGGCTTGACGGAGTTGCAGAGCGTGACTAAATGAGCACGTGGGGTCAGATTTTTTTTAATACAAACGTGCGTAATGGCGAATATGACTGACGCGAAATGGAATATATCGTAGACACCATCTGCATAGACGCGGACTGGTCGACCTCTAGGTGGAGGATTAGGCTTGTAGTTTCGAGGGATAGGCCCTGTACCATCGATGGCGGCCTGGACGTAACCTCTGATTTCGTCAGGTGTCAGTGCTGAAGGATCGATGGCGGCCGTCGAAATGTCTGCGGGAACAGGCTCTCCCTCGGCCAAAGTGTGGTGAGTGTGGCCGAAATGAAGGCTGGTATTGGCGGTTCCTGTTCCTGGTGTTGCGACTGAGACCTTGATGAAAGGGTTGATTGAGCCACTGACGGGAGGCGTGGGGACTGGTGCCGAGGGCGGGTGCTTCTGACTATGGGAATAGTCCTCGGCCCCAGATGTGGTGGATACTCCCGAGTCGGAAGTGATGGTGGATGTTGGGTGAGATGGGTAGACATCTTCAGGATTGGTGGACATGGACATGTGGGATGTATGGGTCTCGTACGTTGGCCTCCGGGTGCTGCCTTCGATGTCTCCGTCGTAGGTGAGCGAGTCTGTCGCGTCGCTGTCTACGGGTTGATTTGCGGCGGCTTGAACCTTGGCTATAGCAGCAGGGCGGGGGCCTCTGTTGAAATGAGATGGAATGCCGGTTGTGTTTTGGCCTGGGGAAGGGCGAACGTTGGAATTGGGACCGAGGGGTGAGCGGGGTGTAGATCCCTGACGATGTGGATGCTGGTGAGGAGTGGACAGAACTGATAAAGAGGACGCATCATCTCCCAGCTCGTCATTGTCTTCTTCTGCATTGTATGAGTTACAACGACAAGAGTGAGTGGAGCGGATGCCGTCGAGCAGAGGGCGAATGACGTACCCGAGGCATCGTACAGGGGTGAATCTACCGCGAGGGAGTTGCTGCCATGCTTGAAGGACCGCTTTCCGTGTAGAGTCCGTTTATGTGCCGGCTGGCTAGGATGGCTGTCTTCCATTTTAGGGTCAATCCCGGGTAGATGGGACAGCGTCAAGCGACCAGGTTCGATACGGACCTTACGTCCGTAATACCACCATCTTATCCTCGACCGCCACTAAGACCTTCCCCTCGACGAGCCCACCACAACCGTCAACCCATTCTGTGCTCTACTCTGCTACACAGTCTATTACTTTGTGTTATTTCTCAGCTTTAGAGGCGGCTATCGGCTGGAATCATGACCAGCCGATCCACAGACAGCAGTGCAAGCAGACGAGCGGGCAAGGAGAGGTTGACGGACGACGATGTATACGAGTATGTACGGTATCCACTCGCTTTTAAAAGAAAATTAAAAGCGCTGATAAATATCTGTCTAGTTTTGCCTTGCGTGTATCGTATGTTGCGTTCAGCAATATCACCAGTGGACTGCGCAGAGTCTGACGCCGTCGAATGCCCTAGATATCTCTCGTACCTGGTCACCGCCAAGGCTCAAGAAACGACTGCAGCAAACGACGACACCAAAGAGAAGGATCGTGATCGTGACCTCCCGCACCACTCACGCATATCAGGCGCCATCTCCAACTCCTTCAACTCTCTGGGTGATCTCTTCAAAGACCCTACAAGGGAGGGTCAGAAGAGCGTTAAATTCCCTGATAAGCTCTTCAAAGTGTTGGATCTCAGAATGCAGAACATCGCTATGGGCAAAGATGCACAGTTAGTTCCCTCGCCCAACCCAAGCGCCAAAAGTTTGATCATGACAGTTGCACAGGTTCAACGATCAGTATCTACGGCGCGTCATTGCGGTGTTCTGGGGGTCTCTGAAGGCGACGGAGAAGCAAAGCCCTCGGGACGCCCCGTCACCCTGGCGGCAGATTAAAGAGAACCGCAAGATCGAAGAGCTCATCCTTTTCTTCGTGACTACTGCGTCCCAGACGTTACGGAAGGACCCGACGCTCACTGGGGATGATTGGAAGATGGAATTGAACAGCCAAATTGCTCACTTCGTCCTGATCTTGCGAGAGTGTCTGCGAAATGTCACTCACGTGCCTCCTGAGATCACGTCCCGATTGGAATTATACACGGTCAAGCTGACGGAAAACACAGCGGCTGTCTCAAGCCCGAAGCCGAGCTTGCAGAGGAATGGAGGATCCGAAGCCACTATCCGAATGAGTCGTGTTGGAGGAAACATCGAAGACATGGCATTGGTGGTAACGGTCGGGAAACTATTCAAACGATCTACTCAAGAGCTTCAACACGATGTCGATGCTTTGAAACGATTCTGTTCAGAGGATGCAGCAGTTGTTGATCTCAAAGTAAGCCCGGTATAGCCTCCAAAGAAATGTGCCTGAAGCCTCCGAACCATTTTATAGACGTGCCTGAAGAATATCAACTCTGACATGCCATTTCCGGGACGGAGGGACGACTTCGAATCAATGGAGGCCTATACCTTATGGAGAACACAGGAACTGGCCCACCTGTCCCAGCTCATACTGTTCATGCTTCAGTACAATCCCAACCTCGCCAAATCCGCTCCGTCAGACGGGACCCAACAACCGATGCTTCAACGGCCAAACTCAATACGGGTCGATCCCGATCCCGATCTATCCTCGCAGAATGGTCTCATCCTCGGGAACGCCGCCATCGACGACGACGACATCGAAGCCGGAAACAACTTCACGTATATCCCTCCCAACCCCAAGAAATTCTATAAGCGCCTCCTGGAGCTTTGCGTTCAGGATGATCTGGAAGCGATGATAAATCTTCCCGAGGATCAAGAGGTGTCTCTAGGGATCTTAAGCTCCAAGCATCTCTCGCTGATCAACGAATGCGCCCTGAGGTGGCGTGTAACGCATTCGTATCGGGTGACGTGCTTCCTAGACGTCGTCAGGTACAAGTATGAGAGGGATGAGGTTCCGATCGAATGTCTTCCGGAAGGGCTACACCTTGTTGAAAAGGCGATGCAGGATCTCGATATCCATAAATGGCCTAGAGTTGACGTGAGTCACATGGACTGATGAGCCGTCACTGGAGGCCTGGATCTTAACCACGCAGTTACATAGGTTGATTACCTTTCCACCATCTATGGCGGTCTGTTTAACATCTTCTTGGGGACTCTTTACGAGGCTTTCGAAGATATCTCGAAACTCACCATGGCTCATATCGCACCTTATATCGATATCCTGAAAACCGTACGCGACTCCCGGCTCATCGACCGCTACACCGCAGACATTGAGGCACGGCTGAAGGACTTGGCAGACCGTGTCCGGATACAGGCTGTACATCTGTACACCGACAAGAACTACGAGCTCACTATGCAGAGTGCAGGTCAGATCGCGCTTCCCCTGCTTCTTCTGACAGACCACCTTGAGAAGCAGGCAAGATTATTGGACAAGCGTTTCTCCGAACCCATCCTAGGGTGTGTGAGCAACTTCATTTCGAAATGCGCACATTGCTTGTCCATTGAAAAACTCATTCTCTGGCATTTGATGCATTAGTCAGCTCGATCTCGTATCCCTCACTCTCGAGAGTCAGATGCCTCTTTTCTTGACGGATTTGGAGAATGCAAGAATCGATCTGTTGGACGCATCTCGAGGGAAGACTCCGAGCGTCCCAATTCTGGATATGTTTGCATTGTTCCGGCGCACTAGGACGTTGCTCAGCATGCATGAAGCGTTCTGTCCTAGGTAACTTGTCAAAGCTCTCTCTCTCTCCCCCCTCTCGATGCACCGTTTAAAGACCGATGATCATATTGCAGTTCACCTTTACATTTCGACATCGCCGGATTCTTCGAGCCGTATGTGCTTCAGTGGTTGCTCACAACAGACATGCAGACTGCCCAATGGGTTCATACCGTGAGTCCTGTTATAACTTGCGATGACACTATTTGATGCAACAATTTAGGCCCCGGCCCATAGGCAATCACGATTGACAAGGTATTGCGCCAAGCTCTCTTGGAAACCTACAAGAATGAATATACTAAAACATACCTTAATTCTTCTAGTTCGAACCTGAAGGTCCTGAAGGGCACAGTTCGTCGATAATCGATTTGTTTGAGAACTTGAAGAGCCCTGTAGACTTTCTGCTTGACCTAAAGTGGCCAGACGATCATCAAGAGGCCCGTTTCTTTACCAGCTTGTCCAAGGTAACACGGCTGCAGCATGTCACCTGACGCACTTTGCTGATGTATAGCCCTCGTAGACGGCAGCAAAGCTGATCGAGGAGTACAGCCGACGTGTCGAAGACTTATTCATGGAGGAGATGTTCCCTAGGGTCGTCCAGGAGGTTCAACCTGTGAAGCAGTTTGGATTCATCGAGAAGGCGAAGCTTACCATTGCGGGCGAAAAGAAAGTGGAGCCCTTCAACTTCACCTCCTCGGTACGTCATGTGGGGGTATCATTGTCCGGAACCAACTCAAGATTCGGTCACACAGTCATGCGTCAAACTCAACAACGTCGACGCTGCTCGTGGGCTCCTAGATCAAATGTACGCAAAAATCGATGTCGACAGGGTCACGCAGGTTCTGGCAACTGGGACTCCCCCTCCACCAGAGAAACAGGATCGACAACGCTTCCTTTTCACCGTCAAGGTAGTCCAAGCCGAGGGTCTGACGTCTCAGGATACGTCGACGGCTGGGAAGTTGGACACCTTCGTGACTCTTAGCGATGAGAAGGGGACTCGACTCGCCAAAACTCGCACTGTATACGAGACGGTCAATCCCCGATGTCAGTTTCTAACTCTTAGATGTTCGCCTTTGAGATATTCACGTAACATATTTAGGGGACGAGACATTCGACGTATCAGTGCAATCCCCTCTGTGGCTCATGTCAAGTGTCCGTGACCGTGTTCTCATTGGCAAGCATGACACCATCGGCCGAGGATATCTTTGCCTGGATCCCAAGAGGTTTGGTGATTATTTGACGCATGACCTGTGGTTGGATCTGGACCCTGGAGGGCGCATTCTACTCAGAGTCAGCATGGAAGGCGAGAAAGACGATGCTCAGTTCTATTTCGGTCGAGCTTTCAGGTCTTTAAAACGGGCTGAAGGAGACATGATCCGTGTCATCATAGATAAGGTATGGCTCCCGCCTTTTACATTGCCCTTCATTCCTGATTGAAACCTCTTGCTGCATAGATGGGATCCACGATCCGCCTTTACTTGTCACGGAGTGTACTTGCCGCGCTGGTCAAAACCAGTACAATTGGATATGACTACAACAAGGCGTTGGCGGGGATGACAGGCCTCTATAGAAATGCGATTGGCGCCGATAAGGCAGACTCGGTCATTCCTCTCCCAGCAAAGGACAAGCCTAACAGGAGACCGGAGCAATTATCTGACGAGCAAATTGAAGACGCCATCGCGCCTCTATTTGATTACTTTGATGCCAACTTCCAGACGCTCAATTCCTCGTTGAGCACTACAACGAGACAAACCGTGATGAACAAAGTTTGGAAGGAGGTGATGGCCACATTAGAGGCGTTACTCGTTCCTCCTATGTCTGATGCGCCGTCAGACATGAGTCCCTTATCAGAGAAGGAGGTGGATATAGTCTTCAAGTGGCTAAAGGTAAGTCTAATGGAGACATGGGCTGGGAAACCATTGACAACTATCCCTTCCGTCAGTTCTTGAAGGACTACACATATGCCAATGGCGAAGGCCCCGTGCCTCTCGAGCAACTTCAAAATCAGAGATATCGTGACCTATTGAGCATACGGCTATACTACGACTGGCATACGTTTGTCACCCCTCCTCTTTTTTTCTGGCTTTATCTGATGATCCCCCTTTCAGAGACGACCTGATGGAAGAGTGTGTCCGTCTCTTACAACATACGTTAAAGGAGGAACCCACGGTGAAGAAGAGGGCAAAGAGTGTCTACTCGCAGCGCAACCTAGGTACAATCAAGGAGAGAAAGAGGGTCAAGAAGCAAGAAACCCAACAAGGAAACAGCGAGATGATCCTGCGGATACTGCGAATGAGGTAGGCGGTCCTTTTGATCAAGATCTTGAGCGCGAACCTTACATTAGCATCTGTCTACAGGCCAGGAACAAAGGAATTCATTGCCCAACAGTTTGCTGTCGCTTCTTCTGCGTCGACACAGCAGGAAGGACGGAGCCGCACTTCGAGAGCGCAGGACGCTTCACTCATACCACCCGTTCCGCCAGTCCCGAATTTCAACCGGTAGTTTCTTCCCTACGGTTTCGTTGTGCTTTGCCCGTATTTTATATTCCAGTAATATGCCATGGATCATTAGTAGGGACTGTCATTACCTTACCTATCGTAAACGCACTCGTTGGCAGACGTGCGATCGGAGCCTGAAATTGCCAAGAGAGTGGGCGCAAGATATTTCTAATCTGCGTCGATTCAACGTGGAAAGCTTGTTGTTATTATATGCGTAATCAGGGTTTTAGCACGGAGTAATTAGAGGAGACAAGGGCCACATAAACTGCTTAGAGGGAAATAATTTAGGATATTAGATTCTTAGTTAATGCAATCAAGCCGAAATAAGGCTCTCTGGTCAAGAAGTACGGGCCAGAGCAAAGAGGCCGCAAGTTCTGGTTAGTCGAAATGCCCAAGTCCGACTTCTAACGGAGACCACGGCGGAGTTCCCTTCCTTGACAACTCATCCCCCCTCTTGTTCGTTGCGGCTGCCGTTGCCATCCGCGCCATGTCATATCCAGCATTAACGCCTTCACGCCCAGCGCCTCCAGCGCCTCACAGGAAACCAGCAGATAGTTCGACAGTCTCAAGTGCTTCTTCCTCTTCATATTATTCATCATATACTGGGATTGGTGGCTCCCCCGAGCGGAATACAGGACCGGCATCATCGGGCCATCCGATTGTGAGGAAAGGCTTCGTCAATGTGAAGGAAGACGGCTTCGCTAGTTGGCTATGGAATCGGAAGTGGCTGGTTCTGCGTGACCAGACCATGAGCTTCCACAAGAATGAGGTACATCGGCGGCAAAAGCGGGGTATGAATAGCTTGCTTACTGTGACAACTATAGAATACACCCCAGTCTACGGTCCTGCAGCTTAGGGATATCACCAACGTGGAGCGCACTGATCTAAAGCCTTACTGCCTCTTGGTCGAAACAAAAGATAAGCGGATACATCTCTCCCTCAAAAGTGACGAAGAGGTGTATGGATGGCAGGACGACATCTACTGCCGCAGTCCTCTCATGGGTGTCAGTAATCCTACGAACTTTGTACACAAGATTCATGTTGGTTTCGATCCGATCAGCGGTGCATTCACGGTATGTCCTTCGAGGAAGGCATGTCTCGGGCGGCCATAGGGCTCATTCGCAATACTTCCCATGCAGGGTCTTCCAGAGCAATGGACTCGACTCCTGACCTCGTCTGCGATCACGCGTGAAGATTACGCCAAGAACCCACAAGCGGTATTAGATGTCCTCGAGTTCTACACCGATCACCAAAAGAGGGAGTACGAGGACTATGGCGCAGCACCTAGCCCCAATGCTAAGCCTCTCGCCTCATCTTCCTCTACCCGACCATTCGTACCAACTGAAACAACGCGGTTCGAGGCTGGAACTGGGCTAGCTGGGAGGCGCGATGGCGCTGAAGGAGGTCAGAATGCTATAGCACCGAAGTCAGCCCCCCCGCCCCCGTCTTCCAGGCCTGATGTCGCCCGGCAGGATACTTCCGGTTCAGGAACATCATCATCTCAGCCTTCTCGGCCAGTAATCACACCGCAAGACTCAGCAAACCCCACGGGAACTCCACAAGGGCGAGGCATTCCCAACGCTCCTATCAATACCCCTCAGGCAAATCGCCCCGCTCCAGCTCGACCGGCGGTGAATGGGCGAACACCTGCCCCCGTGAAGAAGGTTCCTCAAGAACACGCAGCATCTGTCACGGCTCAGTCTCAACGCCCCGCGCGACCGGATGCAGGAGGACGAGAGAACCAGGCCCAAGGTCAGAACCCCTCGCGCTCCAACACGAAATCTGATGTGTTCCGTAGTGACAATAGACTCTCCATCACTCATACCCACAGAAAACACAGGACAAAGTCAAGCTCCAACGACGGATCCTCGGACCGCTGACAAACAGGCACAGAATGATGTGGTTGCTCGTCCTCCTAACGACCAAGGCGTTGCAGCTGCGGCAGCAGCTTTGGAAAGCAAGGCGAAACCAGCTAAAGATGCAGAGAGGAGAATCTCCACCCTTAGCGAAGCACAGATTATGGAGAAACTGCGTGAAGTTGTCAGCCAAGACGATCCCAAAACTCTGTACGCCACGATCAAAAAGATCGGTCAAGGGTATGTACACCTAATTCTTGGAAAACTCATCGCACTGAACGTGTTGTATGAAATCTAGAGCCTCGGGTCACGTATATGTCGCAAAAACTCTATCAAATAGCAAGAAGGTCGCCATCAAACAGATGGATCTGGCACATCAGCCTCGGAAGGAGTTGATCGTGAATGAGATCCTTGTCATGAAGGAGTCCCAGCATCCAAACATCGTCAACTTTCTTGAATCTTATCTCGTGAAGAACACCGAGTTGTGGGTTGTGATGGAATACATGGAAGGCGGAGCTCTCACCGATATTATTGAAAACAATACGCTGGAGGAAGACCAGATCAGCTCCATCTGCCTCGAAGTAAGGAATAATACATCGTCTTCATCTCATTCTCGCTGACTTTCCTGACTGATATTTAGACTTGCAAAGGCCTCGGTCACCTCCATCTTCAAAGCATAATCCACCGTGACATCAAGTCGGACAACGTCCTGCTCGATGCGCAAGGTCGCGTCAAAATCAGTGCGTATATGAACTCATATTGTCGCCATTGCATTGATGCAAATTTATTTCGCCAAAGCCGACTTTGGGTTTTGCGCGAAGCTTACTGACCAGAAGTCAAAGCGTGCTACTATGGTTGGAACACCATATTGGATGGCACCAGAGGTAGTGAAGCAAAAGGAATACGGCGCAAAGGTCGACATCTGGTCCTTAGGTATGCGCCTCTCGACCCGTAGAAAACCATGGCTCATTCTCCCCGTTAGGCATCATGGCTATTGAGATGATCGAGAATGAGCCTCCTTACCTGGACGAGGAACCATTGAAGGCCCTCTACTTGATTGCCACGAACGGCACGCCTACATTGAAGAACCCCGAGAAACTAAGCCGGGAGCTGAAGCATTTTTTGAGTGTTTGCTTGTGTGTTGACGTTAAGAGCCGCGCTAGTGCGGAAGAACTTCTACAGGTAAGTCTTTATATCCTTCCGAACGTGATTGTTCTCACCATTCTCTTTTGAAGCATGACTTTTTCACCCGAGCCTGTGCACTATCGGGTCTGGCTCCTTTGCTACGATTCCGTGTCAAGCAACCTTCTTAGAAGTTACATATACCCTATTTTACAATACTTGTCTTTTCGGAACGGAGGCTGAGGCTCAACTATGTATGCACTTGATATATGAAAGTTCGCTGTAAAGTCTTTGTCAGGTCCCCAAGTACGTTGAAGTGTACTGCACGATATGGTCTAGTCAGGTTCTGTCACTCGCATTCAGCATACTGTGGCAACAGCTGAACTGGTGACACTAACCCCAGTTCGATCGTCTCATAAAGTCAGCCTGAGAGCTCGGTGTAGTCATCAGGGACACGCGTCGATGTTTGATTGCGTACGCTCGATACACCCACACCGACATCCCGCCCTGTGCTATACACTCCCCTGACGTCCTTTGGTTGCTACATTTGCCTGACAGACGCCAGTATCGACATGTCGTCTATCTGTGTTTCTATTAAACATGCTGGAAAGACTTTCGAAGACCTACAGCTTGACACTGCGAAGCCTGGTGCGGCATTCAAGCAAACGATATATGAGAAGACTGGAGTGCCACTTGATCGCATGAAGGTCATGATCAAGGGAGGGACACTGAAGGATAACACGGACTGGGGAAAGGTTGGGGTCAAAGATGTGCGTATGTTGCTGGGCAGAATTACAATCTGGTTGATCTGGGCCACTTATGGCCATCATGGCGGCATATACGTGACGCAGGGTCAGACGTTCACGGTCATCGGCGCTGCTGGAGAACTTCCGAAACCACCATCCGTGCCTGTGGTCTTTTTAGAGGGTATGTATCCATGCCACAAGGACGGCCAGTAAATTTGACCCAGGGCTACATCATGAATGTCCATAGATATGGACGACGCGCAACTAGCGAGTGCAGTATGTACCATCTATTTTATGCTCTTCTGAGACACTCGCTACGGCTAATATTTTGATGTTCACAGCTGAATGTACCGGTGGGACTCCAAAAGTGAGCCGTTTATCACAGCAACATTACGCGTGTCTAATAGCACCGGGTCTGTTCAGTCTGGGGAATACTTGCTACATGAATGCCACTATCCAAGCCCTTCGGAGCATACCTGAGCTGCGATCAGGCCTTCAATCATACACACCCTCACCAGCTAATCCAGCTCAATTATCAGGGGACATCAGTGGGGCGCTGACATTAGCTCTTGGTACGCCACTGATACTTTTTAAACGTTTAAACGCGTGAATCTGGGTGTCAATTAAACATTAGAAATAATTGACCAGGATCTTTGTACAAGGATATGTCCAAGACGAGTGAACCGTTCCCTCCAATCCACTTTCTTCAGCTTCTGCGACAGGCCAACCCACAGTTCGCAGAGATGGCTCGGTCAGGCCACGGATACGCGCAACAAGACGCGGACGAGTGTTGGTCCCAGATTGTCAGCAGCATTGGGTCTGGCGGGTTGGGGCGTGAACTAGGTGGTTGGACAAATAAGTTCTTGGCCGGCGAAATGAAGACACTGTCAGTCGCCCTCCTTACTATTCATCTGCCACAGCATTTTGATCGGGCAGAACCTTTCGGGAATAGATTGACTTGTGATGATGCACCTGAAGAACCACCGTCTGTTACACATGAGAAAATCATGAAGCTTCAATGCAACATTTCCATGTCTACGAATTATATGCATACGGGAATCATGGACGTGCGTATCTCCCCCAACAGTGCGCTGACAAGACGAAATAACTGACAATGAGCTTACCACCTCTTTCAGAGTTTGGATCAGAAGATATCAAAAAACTCACCTTCACTTGGAAGGGAGGCTACTTACTCGCAGCATTCAAGGGTATCCCGACTCCCGTCCAACTTGACAGTGCATATGGTCCGATTCTATTGGAGGAGAGACATAGATAAGGTGGGCTCTTGGCACTAAACACACCGCTTGTAGAGCTAACGATCAGATTTATCACGCAGAAAGCTAAGATCATGGTGCGTTTCCTTGATATGATCTTCGACATGACACCGTTGGCGAGCTGATTGTGATCTCGGTAGCGCAAAGTGAAATTCCCATTCACCTTCGATGTCGTCGCAGAAGGAATCGTCACACAGGAGCTGCAGAAAAAGCTCGCTCCCGTTAATGGTCGTCTGAAGGAGATCGAGAGGGAGCGCATGGAGCGGCGTAAAGTGAGGAGGCGTATCAAGATCGCGAAGAAGGAGAAGGAGGATGACGTTGAGATGGCCGATGCATCGACGTCTACCGCTGGGGCGCAAGGAGCGCCCACGACTACGGCTCCTCCGGTGGCCGTGGTTCCAGGAGACTTGCCAGACGAGAAGGACGCGAGGAAACGGGAGGTAGAGGAGCTGATGGCGCTGGTTGACCCGACGTTGAAGGAGGACGTAGGAGCCAATGTATCTGGGGTCTATGAACTTTGTGGTGCGCCGAAGCCTTCTCGTTTCTTTCGCTCAGATCACTGAATTCCATGCGCGTCACACCGATAGCTATCGTCACGCACAAAGGTGCTTCGGCAGATGGAGGACATTATATAGCTTGGGTGAGGAAGGACGAGTTACAGCCAACGCCGTCAGACGCAGTGGACACCGCCGACGACGAGTGGTTTAAGTTCGATGACGATAAGGTTAGTAACCCAGAAAATTCCTGATGGTGGATATAGCTTACTGGTCATGACTTCCCAGGTCTCCATCGTGAAACAGGACAAGATCGCTCAGCTTGATGGAGGCGGTGAAGACTCTACTGCATACATCCTACTGTATCGGTTCGTAAGACTCCACCTTAGTTTCGTCCCCTTTACCTTGTCGCTAATGTGTCTGCCTCACAGGACCAAGAGCTTAGAGTAGAGTTGCAGATTATACAATAAACTGTTGAATGGCCTGGCTTAGAGTATTCACAGACTTGTTTGAAGCAAGAGCAGATAGCGTAACACCTGGGTCCGGTGATGCAGCTTTACCGGCATGAGTAGGCCTTGTTGTGAAGCTCGTGATCACGCAGAATAACCAGAGATATAACTCATGGACCAAGGAGTGGGCGCCATGACGATATGCCGCTGGTTCGAAGGGTGAACATAATTCCAAACTCTTCAACTGTTATGAAGGCGTTAGGGACAAGCCCCTTCTTGTTGATGGCCGTATTGTTTACAGGACCCTTGCCCATTTTCGATCGGTGGCTGATCGGCAACCCAGCAAAAGTGGCGAATAAGATTTGGTACTCAATCGGCAGATTGATCACACGTCTGTGCACAAGAGGCAGCACTGCGTTGCGCAGTCTACATGTCATCATGGGACGCAAGAATTCAAGTACAAAGGCATATCTATGCTGTCGGAGATCCTGGATGGAAGCCAAACCAGTTTGTTTGAGCTGCGATGTTGGATGAACGGAGTGCGCCACACAAACCTTAATTCCTCTGCTCAACTGCCGTGATGAACGCCGCCTCCGCTGTCCATATATGCGAGGGCCTTTGTAAAAGCCCTTGATTGATACCGAACCCTTGTCCCGACACAAGGGTGAGCGATTCGGTGAGGCTGTGGTGGCACACTGTAGAGGTCTGAAGGAGATGCCGACCCTCCTGTCACACCAGAAGGGATACAATACTCTCAGTAGAACATTGCGTCTACCTGAGTCGACGCTGGGTAGTTTTCGCACACCAAAGAACCGAAAGCTCATGGACTGCAGATCTTGACCAGTCCAGAAGGATATACTTGGTTGGCAATGGCAATTCAAACATTTCTTCTACGCGTTTAAGAAATTCTGATCAACGTGATATTCAAGCGATTGTATGCTTTACATGTAGAGGCATTATGGACTGGAGAAGACTTAACTGACTTTTAGTCTTTCCATGCACATATATTATTCAGTTGTCTGCCTTATCTTTATACTACAACTTTATCACTCGTCTGTCGGGGGAGACTCATCCTCATCGGTATACTCCAGAGTGGGACCATTGCGAGCAGGCTCCCGTTCGACCACGATAGAGTCCAAAATCCTTTGAATGCGCTCCTTTTCCTCGTCGGTTTGATCGGGAGCCCGATCTTCCGGCCTTGCTCTGAAAACGACACGACGTCCAGGCCACGAAAATAAAACATTCTTCTTGACCGGTGTTCTTTCTTTAGCGAGCCACGTCTGGTAGTTTTCGAAGCCAATCATGAGCTGCAGGGAGTAGTCGCATGATAAGGCACCTCGAACACTGAAGGGCTCTCCAGCTTTGACGTTATCGAACCTTTTGGAAGGACTTAGAATCAAATCAAATCCAGGGGGTGAACCGCATGCTTACCATGTCATCGTTAGCTTCTCGTTCTCAGGTATCCACTTATTTTTGACCAGTTTGCCGGGCTGAACCATTGGTCCGGGATTCCATTGAGCAACAGAGTGGCACGATGCGCAAGCCGAAACAAAGTTATCCGCTAGGCGATGGATGGGACATGTGGATATTGAGTGTGACGAAGGAGGGATAAATGAGGACTGACCGGGACCATTCAGTCGACCATTGTAGCCCCACGACGGACGCTTGCCGCCGAGCTCCTTCCTCAAATCTTCTGCATCAGGATTGATCCAACTCTCCACAGGTCTTTTGCCCCCGTCGTAAGCAGTTTGATCCAACTGTGGGTCGTTTCCCCATTGAACACCAACCAGCGTCAGACGGTCCCACGGCTACATCAGACCGCATCAGCCAAGGCCAAAAAGCCCCAGGTCGGCGAAATTCAACGAACGTCTTTAATCTGTTTAAGGGTGCCATTGTACATGAAAGTTCCAAAGACCCATCCGATTGGCGCGCGAGAGTCGACAACAGCCCAATCGACTTGGATCAATCGAATGTGGCTAGCGTGATCTTCGCGCTTTGCGCCGCTCGTAGGTGCAACGGTGGGATTGGGTTGTGGAGAGATGACCTTTGAAAATGGTGGAGCGGCGTCAACAATTGACGATGAAAGCCCAAACATAGCAGTCGTGGGAACAATCTTGAAAGAGCTCACAGCAGGCCAGCTAGGAGAATCTTTCATGGTGAAGACTTGTTTATCGCTCGCGGTCGTCAACAACAGCTGTATTTGCGATGAACATCATTTAAATAAATCGACAAGTCGATGGAATATCATTCGACATACTTTGAAGACGCATGTTCCTTCGGGGAACCTCAGGTTTTGGGTCCAATTAGGAGTGTTCGGGTCGTCCCACACGTATCCAAACAAAGAGGCGCCTGTGTATCCAGAGATTCAGAATTGACGGCCCGTATAGTATCGGGTGATGTTGTCAACTAACCAGGAGAATTGTAAAATCCGATGGCCCAGTTCTGCAGAGCGTGAGTCTGCGACTTGGCAAACTCTAGAGGGGGGATAGGCCTTTCAAACGTTAGACCTTTCAGCGGCTCCCTCCCATTGGCAGAGGCATGCATCCACGGCGCGTGGTACCAAGCGCGAACCTGAAATTTAAATATGAGTTTTCAACTCAGTCCTAGCGGTCGAACATTCAAGTAACGCACGTGATTATCCTGAGGGATAAATTGGGTTTCACGATTCCCTTCCCAGCAATACTCTTTGATCACTGTCCCATACTTTTCTGGCTCTTTCCTGAAATCGATCTTGAGCCAGGGGGCATCCAGTTCAGTATGAGGGAAGTCGGGTAGAGGGAGACTAGGTAGGCCGCCAGGGGAGAAACCAGGAGGAGGGGCTGGGTAGTCATTGCGGATCTTCCAAGTGGGGCCACCCCAGTTCAGAGGCTTGGGATATATAGAAGAGGTATGGAATTGCTCCTCTGCAGGTGTGAGAGATCGTTCTTGGATCTGAGTGCTCATCGTTAAAGAGCCACAAGCTGGGTTGTTGGAGGTGTAACTTGAGATTCAGAGATTCATTGATCAGGCGACCATGATTTATACCTCGTACGCTGGCTCGCGGGTGATACCATCCAGAACCCCTATGATTGAGTTGAGGGAGCTCAATCGCAATAGCCGCTCAGATAAGCTATTCCTGGGTGACACTATGCTGCAAGACTCGCGGCCAGAAGCAAACCCCCTAAGTTAGAGAACCTTCTTGAAGGATATTCTTATTGAGAGAAGCGTTTCAGAGTACCTTGGACCGCGAATGTGACTTCTGGCGGTTTCCGGGTTGTGTTAGAATCATCTGTGCAATTGGTCCGGGCTTCGCTATCCCACTGAATGTCGTAAAGTCAAGGCTATTCGACTACGATTAGCATGGCGGATAATTTAAGCGCCAGCGATAGGGAAAATGTCAGATAAGCTTATATTTTTGAGCCTCCTTGTACTCGCCTGGCTTAGTTACTGATCGTCTAACGATCTCCCCAGTTCAATCAACGAGCCTCGCACCTCGCTACCATGTCCCAGTGTCCGATTCAGCAGAGTGAACAACCTACGGCATCAATGGGCGCTCATTGTCCTGTCGCCCACGGATCGGACGAGATCAATCCACTCAATCAAGTTCCGTTCTCCATCTCCCAATCTCCGACTACAAACCAGTCCATACCGCTGTCTGTTGACCGTGAACGCTCTTCGATTCCCTGCGCTCCTCCTTCCACTGAGGACTGCTCATTTGGGCCCTCGAACTGGCTCTATCCAAGTCCACAACAATTCTACAACGCACTAGTACGGAAGGGATATGATATGCCTCAGGACCAAATGAGCACCATGGTGCAACTTCACAACTTTCTTAACGAGGAGGCTTGGGCGGAAGTCCTAACATGGGAGAGGCGATGGGACTCCAAGTAAGTTCTTACTTTCGAAGCATCTTCTGGTGTTCTGTGGACCTGATTCAACTTCTTGCGTTGTTAGTACAGTACCGGAGCTTGCCCAGATCCATGGTAAACCGAAGGAACTGTCCTTAAAGGCAAGGACTCAACTCTTCGCTAGCTGGTTGCTACCTTCTTACGTGAAGTGAGTACTCACCGCTCGACTGGAACGCGAGTTTCGTATCTAGTGCTGAGTCGGCTGTGTTAAATAGGGCGGAACGCCCCTTTGACCGGCACGACTGGCTGATACGACGCGCATCTGGGAAACACGTCCGCTACATCATCGATTATTATTCGGCTCAGCCAGATGAACAAGGCAATCCCGCTTTCATATTGGACGTGCGACCTGCTTCAGACTCTGCCAGCAACATTAGACGAAGAATTGTTCATGCGGCTGAGGGACTGTTAGGCTCACTTTTCAATCGTGGCCAAGCTGCCGCATTCAAACAATAGTGGATATTCTTACGCATAATTCCAGCCCCATTGCTTTCTTGATGTTCAACATTGCCAGTTCGTAGCCTCCGAGCTAAGCTGTAGGTTGGGACATCGACAAGGTATTTATCATAAATCATCAGTGCCCTCATGTAGCGAGATGGCTGTTATGCACATCACCCTGTACATCCCTTGTGCTCCCCAGTCGTGCGGTAAAAGGCTCCACTGTTGATTATTGTGAGCATGTCGCTTGAATTCCATGTCGCACGCTACGCAGGCTCCACATAATCTTAATTTCTCGACAGACGTCTTTCTTTTCAATGGGCCAATATCCAACGAGCACGGCTGAGCCTTGAATCTCTATGCGGAAGGCCCCGACAAAAAACTGAATGCACCGCATATTCGGCAGCCGGTGGGTTTGGTGGACCTCAATTTAAGGATGGTGCAGAGAGAAGAGGAATCTGAGCATCGCTGACCGCGATATGGTTAAAGATTACAATCGTGAAGACGCAGATTACATGATTTGGAGAGTTGATGTAACCATTTTGGCCATCGGTCTCGGCCTTTCTTTTCTTATCGCCTGCAGATTGAGAATGACAAGCAGCCATGCGAATCAAACCCCGCCCATATGTAGATGAGAAAGAGGATACCAACTGGTACTTCTCATTTTCTTGCCGTTATATATGACGCCAGCGATTTGGTCGGCGCAAACTTGATTGCACTTCCATTGATGTACTCCTGTATTCGCTGGCAAATTTTGGCGGCGTCCTCCAGAGGCACCGATTCCCCATCATATTGTCGGAAAATGCCAAAACATCTTTAGTCTTCCGTTTATCGACACTAGCTGGCAGGGACACTGTGGTCTCCATTGTCTTGGAAAAGATAAAGAGGGTTTGGTGCGATGGCTGGTTGTGGCCTGCCCAGCCTTGAGTCTAGGGCCTATGACTGGACGGTGAAGAAGAACGTCAGATTCGACGCGCATTTGCTCTCAAGGGAGAAACGACATAGATATGTTTCTCAGTTGGAGGGACCCTTCTTTCCATAGTTTCGGGAGTCTCAATCGAGTTTGCTTCAAAGCAGTAATTGTCGAGTATTCCCAAGCTCTCGTGTTCTTTCATCAACACAGCACGTACCTTGAGCACCCACGAACACTACAGATCGCACGCCGTAAGTCCTCGTCCCGACGACACGACACGAACGCTATAAAACAAAATGAAAGCACCTGGAGAGAAGGAGATTGACGAAGCGGTGCAGGTTCTTATGGAAGCAGCCGGCGAGATGATCTTCTCCACTAATCGAGAGCGAGTAACGATCCTTCACCCCAAATTTTCGGTTAAAGTTTCCTTTGGTTGTTGACTCTGGTTGCATTCTCGTAGGCTAGGCGGAAGCAAGCACAGCTTGGAAGAGCTGGGAGCTCTTGATACCTGTTTGGAAGCATTGACACGCAAGATGCGGCATATCATCGCCACGCGAAGCTGCAGTCACAATCCTGTGCTCCCGATAACCCAACTACCCAGAGTTGCTATCAAAAATCCTCTTACTACCATCCGAAGCCGGCATCGAACACAGAAAGACAACATATATGGACAGACTACACCAGCTCACATTGGTCTCTATCGATTGGGTATCGCTGATCAAAAATACGCCATCCTTCTGGGAACAGATCACCAACGAACACCCTCCATCTCTCGTCCGAAATATCCTATTTCGGTCGTGGAGAAACCTGCTGGACGTCACGTTCAAGATCAGAGGCGCTCGCACACCGATCGGTGACTTCATCGGCATGGTATCAGAGCATGTCGGCCGGTGGCAATCAGTCTTCATTAGTGATTCCTCTCCGAGCGGGTCTGTCACCCGGAAAGTTCTCGGCCTATCTACGCCTTCTTTGGAGAACCTGGAAGTCACATGCGATGGACACTTTACGTGACACAAGACGAAGGACTTTGTCGGATGGAATCGAGACTAGCTTCGGGATGTTACTTTCGTACAGCTCTGTATCCCGTGGCACGTAGGTGTCTTAAGAGGGCTTGAAAGCTTGCAGCTGGAAGGTCTTGGGGCAGATGGGCCTCCTGTGGCCGAACTTCTCAACATCCTCGCAGCATCGCCGGCCCTTCGAACGCTCCGCCTCGACGACTTGGAGTCAACGAATGACACTAATCCAACTCCAAGTAGAGACCAGCCTGTCATCCTTCCGGTTTTGATAAACCTAGACCTCTCTCGGTTAGCACCAGAGCCAGAGATACAGATCCTCTCGTCCATCCGCGTTCCTAGTTTACTTAACTTCGATCTACAATCGAAACAACGGTCAACCACCGGCCTGGGATTCTTTCAAGATACGCCCCTCATACCTTGCATTCCTTATCAAAGCGTCTTTCTTTTCCTCTCAGTTCGCTACAGTCGAATGCGGCGTCAAGGCGACACGTTTATTCTTCGAAACAATCCCAGAATCGCATTTCGATATCGGTCTACGCGGGAACTGGTCAAAATCACTACCTCCAGGATTGATTAGTTTCCTTACTCAGTTGAATGTTCAGGATGTCGCCGTCCACTTCGGTACGAGTGGCTGCCGTGGCTCGTATACGAATACGATCGCCCTGCTTGTATCAGGGTGCCGCATCACAATCATCGATGTGGTGGACGCAAAGGCGTCCGAATTAAGCAAGCTCGTGGGTGTCTTGGTGGAGCCCATCGTTGTCGATGGCACAACGCAGTGGCCGGTACCTGAGCTTAACAGGTTGGGGCTCTCGAACACGGAAGTTCACCCCGAGGGCTTCATAAACAGTCTTTCACGTTGGTATGAGACATGGAAGGCAGAGAGAATCGAAGACGCTGATAGGCCACTTGGCTTCCTGATACCAAGCTCACAGCCATTATCTCTCTCTCGATTCTCGATGACCACTCTTTCCATCAACATCACATTGAGGCCCTGCGAAACTTATTCGGCGAGTCGAATGTCTCCCACAGCTGTATTTCCCATGAAGAGGGCTCGGACGATGACAGCGAAAGGGACCAGGATTTACCAGACACAGACAGTGAAGTGCAGATGTTGTCCAAGGTAGTTTGTGCAGTTTTGGTAAGTTTCTTTCCTCTAATTGCCACCATCGTGTGTTGGCTGCCTCAACACAGTACTGAAGAAGCGTCTATCTTTACGTCCAGATAGAGCTCGTAGGCTCGAGGCAGTTCGAGATCTTAGCGGACATCTAAAGAGAGACTTCAGGCAATGAAGAGCTTGTTGGAGCAGCCTGTGCCTAATCGGATCAGTCCATCGGAAAATATGTCACGTCGTCTCGCTGTGCCTTTTACCTTCAAAGACGAAGCAGGAATCGGGGGTTATTTTGCGAGGTCAGGCCGTTATGTTGATAATCATTGCTCAGTACTTGAATAAAGACCATTGCATCGCATCAAACCCATCATCGTATTTCAACTCCTCACCGTAGGTCACCGGAATTGACAAGATGTCTACGAAACGAAGCGCGCTCGAGATACAATATCAGGCTGTGAGGATTGGGGTTCATTTATGTTCATGTTGCTAACAAATTACGCTGACTTCCAAACAGCAAGGTTTCGCCTTGCCTCTCAGGCGAGCTTGAGCGGTTCGATGTTCCAGTACTCCTATATAAGCCGAGGTGTGTAAGAAGACAGTCTTGGTAAGACAAAAAAGAGCTGGAACGTACCTCGGCGTAGTTCATAATCGCACGATCAGAGCTGAATTTGCCCATCTTGGCCGTCGTCGTGATGGACTTTTTCACCCAAGCCGCCTTGTCTTCATAAGCAAGGTCAACCATGCGCTGCGCCTCGATGTCTATCATCGCGAAACAGTCATTAGTGAGCCGTGATTCCTCATGAGGGGGGCCTGAGGCCTACTGGACGGATGGACTGACATGAATCAAAGTCATCCGATACCAAGTAGTAGTCACCGGTGCGAATGGTATTGAGGAACGGCTCGTATACGCCACCATCGCCGAATCGTCCTTCGGCTATCACTTTGACAACCACCGCTAGAGCCGGCGACCTCTGCTCGAGAGACAGAGAGTTGTACTGGTGGGCATGACGGAGATCCTCAACTACAAATAAGTTTGGTAAGGGCAGGATTCAAGACCTCATGTACGTGTGCTTACCAGCGGGGGTCAAATGACCGAAGAAGAACACTGGCATTCAGAAGACTCGTTCAGTATGGTGGTGGGACGATCTATAGAGATGGAAATCCCACCGTTCTCCTCGCCGACCTCCTCTGCGATTTCGATGTTCGCACCGTCAACGGTTCCGAGGAGGAGACTATTCTAGCGCGTTAGATTTAAATCAACCCCTAAGAGGCTTTTCTGAGCTTACCCTCCGTTCACTGCAGTTCAGGAGTGGTCAATTCAGTGTTATCATCCTCGTGGCATAAGGAGCTCATACTCACAGCAGAACTTCATGTTACTCGTTCCTGAAGCTTCGGTACCGGCAGTCGAGATGTGTTCAGAGATATCAGAGGCAGGGATGAGGAGCTCAGCTAGAAGAAATTCCCATAGCATCGCGAAGTCATATCAGCCTCAAAACCTTGGTGAAGATCCTCAAAAAAGGAGCACTGACCAAGGGAAACGGAGTAATCAGGAACGAAGAGGACAGTCAAGATGTCCTTGACGTCAGGGTCGGCGTTGATAACCTTGGCGACATTGTTGATGAGACGGATAACGAGCTTAGCCATGTAGTCTACCAAACCCAAAAGGAAATTAGTTCGCCGATCCTGAACAGGATGGAGTCATTTGATCTGGTTGCGTACATCCAGGGGCAGCCTTTCCACCAAAGAGGACGACCCTGGGGACGACCTTCTTGCGCTCGGCAGGCGACAAGGCTTTGATCGTGAGGTAGCGGTGCACAACACCGAGGATGTTCATACTCTGGCGCTTGTACTCATGGATACGCTTGACCTGAAAA